>JAQZBX010006923.1:0-51824 GCA_029593785.1 Cabassous unicinctus | reverse complement strand
AGGATGCCCAAGACCAGCTGGATACCAGTGGAGGATGGACAAGCACCACTGTCCAAGTGCGTCTTGCTTTCCGATGCCAGGACAATACGGAGGTCCCACCCACCCCAAACTTCAGTCACTCTAGAAATAAGAAGGAATGGGCCACACAGCCTCAAATAAACTGAGTTTAAACCTCCATGTAACTAGTAAATCACTTAACCTAACTGTGTTTATTTAAAATTGGGAAGATTGTTTGCTACCTAGAAAATCAGATTTTGCTTAAATCTGAGCAGAATGGGGGCTCAGATTTGGAAATTAAGTTGATTTATATACAATTAATGCTATACCTTGACAGTCTGAGTCAGAGACTGAACGGCTGTAAGCATTTTGTTGGGTTGATTTGAGGTCTCAAAAAAACAAGCAGGAATTGTTCTGATGTTACCAATAGCAGACAGTACCTGAATTTTCTTTGCTTGTTTCGTTTTGGCCTCAGTTCTCATGGTTCTTCTGGGACCTGACGCAGCCGGGTGGTTTGTGGTTTCCTTGCAGGGCTCCCTACCCAACTTCCTCTGTCTGGAGGCCCGAGGTGATAGCAATGACCGCAAAGGCCCAGGGACTCAGGGACCAGAGGGTGCCCACGGGAGAAGCCCGTCTGCAACTCCCAAGAAGCAGGAGGTTCTCCCCCACCCAAGACAGTAGGGGCACCTGCTGCAATTTTTCTTGCAGCTGCCAAGCAGCTTTCCTGCCGGGCACAGGTGATCAGACCTTGAAAAGCACTGAGGAGTTGCAGTGAGTATGGAGGGGCACAAGGCATCAGCTACAGCTGTGATCTGACCCCTTCCCTCTCCCTGCACTTTGCACAATCTCTCTTTCCAGTGTGAAAGGCCAGAGCGGGGAGGCAGCCAGCTCTGGAAACCATCGGCCCCAAGCTTGGCGGGGGGAGGGGTTCCTTGATAGTTGTAAAGAAGTCACACAGGCGAGTGTGACCTTTGGGGACACAAGGAGATTACGTGGGAGTCTGCAGCTTTGGGAGCCTCTGGGAAACAAATTCTGTTTGCATCCTGTGGCTTTGAGTTTCAAACTGTCCATTACCATGGAGACTCACTGTTCTAGGAAACAGAATCCACCGTTGGGGTGGTGAGGATAGAGTGGAGTGCCTCCTTCATGCCCAGAAAATAATTTTTCTGGTACCTCGTACATCTGTACTAGATGGAATAGGGTGGGGAGCTGACCTTTAGAGGATTTACCTGTTTTTAATGCATGTTCTCCTCCTCCTGTCTGCTGCTGCCCCAGCTCTCCAGATGGTGACAGCTGGGCCCTGCCTGGTTTTCTGGCCTTTCAATGGAGGGAGCAGCTCTCTCCAGACACAAAACATTGAAGGGTCAGAAATCAGCGTCCCAGAATCCAGCCCTGTGATGAGGAGCCTGCTTACCAGGCATCTACCCAAAAAGAGATATTGGGGGCAGGCACAGGCTAGTAGCCAGGTCTTTGTCCAGAAAAGTGGGGATGGGATGTGGCTGGATAAAGGAGGAAAGCATGAGGGGAAAGAGGGCCCAAAGGAGGTAAAAGATGCAGCTTAATCTAAAGGACATATGCACGACAATGCAAGTACCATAGAGCAGGAAATTCAGGAGGAACAAACAAGATTGTTAACTACAAGGTCAAATGTAGTTGCAAATAATCTCCCAATGTTTGGCAGCTAGGACAAGAAAATAAAGTCGTAATTCTAAGCAAAAGAATTTCCATTTATTAATAATAATAGCCAGTATGTCTTGCTTACTGGTGTATTGATTTACTAGGGCTTCCATAACAAAGGACCACCAGCCTGGTGGTTTAAAACAGCAGAACTTTACTGTCTGACATTTCTGGAGGCCAGAAGTCTGAATTCAGGGTGTCGACAGGGCCACACTCCATCCTTCCTTGCCTCTTCTACCTTCTGGTGGTGGCCAGCGGTCCTTGGCATTCCTTGACCTCCAATTTCTGCCTCTGTCTTCACATGGCGTCTTCCCTCAGTGGATCTGTGTCTCTGAATCTCTCTCCTTAAAAAAAAATTGTATCATAAAACTTGCCATTTTGACAATGTTTAAGAGTTCAATTCAGTGGCATTACTTATATTCACAATGTTGTATAATCATCACCCCTATCTATTTCCAAAACTTTTTCAATATCCCAAACAGAAACTATACCCATTAAGCAATAACTCCCTCTCCCTCTTCTTATAAGGACAAGTCATCTCCCTAATTCAGTCTGATAATATCCTAACTAATGACATCTGCAAAGACCCTATTTCTAAATAAGTTTACATTTCCAGGTTCTGCATGGATATCAATTTTGGGGGGACACAATTCAACCCAGGACACTAGGTACCAGACACTGTTTAGCACTTTGCAGCGTTTATCTCATCTCATTCTCACAACAGTTTCATGAGAGGGTACTAATTTCATGCCCTTTTTACAAAGGAGACATGGGGACAGAGAGGTTACATAAATGGTAAGAGGTCGACCCAGTTATAACATGAGGCTGCCTAACTCCATAGCCCAACCTTAAACTCTCAAACTAGTACTATACTGCCTCAATATATGGGAAGGAGGGTGCACAATTCTTTTGGGCTTCTTGATATGTATGTATCATCAAATCAAGAACTAGAGAGGAGTCCCACAATTGCTCAGTGCACCATACAAAACTGATTTCATCTGATAAATCCTATGTTTGTGTGTGGAGAATGGGAAGCATGTCTCAGGGAGCTCTTTCATTCCAGAAGTTCAGTGAGAGAAGCAGGGATTCAGGAAGCCCCTTGCTTCACATCAGGACTCTTAATCTTCAGATTTGGGTTCAGAAAGGGAGGCAGCTCTGTTGAAAATTAGAAACAAGGGGAAATGGTTGCTTTTAGCTAAATATCATGTAATTTATCTGACACATCTCAGGTGCCTCCACATTCTCTTGGCCTCACCTGGCTCCTGGACTAGTCTAGTTGTTGCTGTGGCCAATTGACTCTGGCCCATCTCTTATGTGCTTCTGATGGCCTGAGGCCAATGCCCAGAGTGTCTACCTTTTCCCAACATTTCTGGATGTGAATGAGTATCATACCACAGGGTGTGGGATCTGGTTTCCTCAGGGGCAAGGGGCCATTGGATGCAACTCATCCAATGCAGTAAGTTCACCCCCAGGTGGCACATTTTTACCAGTGAGACTGGAGATGGGCAGATAAATTCCCTCTCCATTCTTTCCTTTGATGGACAGGCCTGAGATGCATTTTTTCTCTATATGATCTGAGTGGCCAAGCAGGTGCACTCGTTGGGAAATGGCTGAATCTCCTTGTGACTTCTTGGGAATTAGTGGACAGCATAGTAACACATTCACCTGCATTTGTTTCCCATCCTTCCCTGACTTGTTTTCCTTTTCCCTCACTTCCACTGCCTTGGGATTACTCTTCCCAAATAAAGCATTAGCCCCTAATCCTTGCCTTAGGGCACCTTTCAAGGAATCCAAGTGAAGAGTAATCTAACATGGGCTTTAGAGCTCACAAGTGAAGTTCCTTCTGAACTTTCCCTTTAGGTTACTATCCTATACATCCAGTTTTAAAGGAAGATGAGTTTGCCCATGAACCACACTGTCCAAGAAACAGAGCCCAGTGGAGATGTGACAAATGGACTCACCTCAGGGGACCTGATGTCCAGTGTCTCCATGGCAAATTTGACTGGATTGGAGAATTCAGAGCCAGCGGACCATGGCATCTGTCACTATCTTTCATTTCCTTGCTGCTTATCTGGATCTGCAGTGATGGCCCCATTTTCTCTCTTTTGTCTATGCACTGGTAGGTATACTCTCAGCCTTCAAACGTCATTGTACTGAGATGATTCAAATGGCTTGGACTGAGCCTTTATCTTTCCTTCCTAATAAGCTATATGGTGGCTGAGCCCCAGCGGACTGTAAATCTCTCTTGTAAATTGGCAGCATTAGAAAGTTACTGCCATAACTTTATATTCTAATCACTCTGCACAAGTTCCCTTGCTCTGATGTGATGGCCAAGTTCCCATGGGACTCTCCACAGATGAATTCCAAACAGCTGAGCATCTTGTAGGCAAACAGAGAGAAGTAAGAACTGGTACTTTGCCCCACTGGACCAAGAAAAGGCTAAGACTGAGATATTCTGGCTTCCTATGACAAGGCCATGTCCTTTAGCTAGTCACCTGGTCTTCGGCTGGCCCCTGGCTGTAGAGAAGACTCACTGTGAGAAACAGCGTGATCACTATAGACACATCTCCACACCCCTTTCTATGGGCTTTCATGCAAAAATTACATACCCTAAGGCCGATGAGTCTCTCGGAACTTCCAATTTAAGTCTTTATAAAATGTCCCCCATTTCTTCTACAGATATCATAATAAAAATGCCAAAAACAAAGCTGCTGAACCCATATTCCAAGCTTAATGATGAGGGGCTGCCTTGGTAATATCAATATGAAAGAAGTCACCTGATAGGGAGATGAAGGCCCAGCCATGACTTCAGAGTCCCTTAGGCTGGGTCAGATTGGAAGTAAGATGGCTAAAAGTCTTTTTGAGAGTGTTTTACTTTGCTAAGGCTGCTGATGCAAAATACCAGAAATGGGTTGGCTTTTATAATGCAAAAATTATTAGAGTAAAAACTAACACTTCTGAGGCTGTGAAAATGTCCAAATCAAGGCACTATCAGAGATGCTGTCTCCCCAAAGGTCAGCTGCTGGTCGGATCCTGGGCTCCTGCCACATGGCAAGGCAAGATGGTGGCTTCTCCTTGCTTCAGGCCTGCTCCACTGATTCCAGCCTTTGGCCTCTCTCTTAGCCTCTCGGAGTTTCTCTGTCTTCCTGCAGTCCTCTTTCACACACGGCAGGGTCAAAATGGCAACTGTCTTTCTCTGTGTGTTTCTGCTTTCGGTTCTCAGTTTATATAAGACTCCAGGATGAGGGCAGAAACCTAATCTCGGTCATGCTTCACTGGTGTAATCCAATCAAAAGCCCTAAAGCAATCTAATCAAAAGTGATCTAATCTAAAGTTCCCTTAACTGAATCTAACCAAAAGGTCCTACATAAAATAGGCTTACATGTACAAGAATGGATTAGCTTAAGAACATAATTTTCTAGGGTCCACAAAAGACTCAAAGTAGGACAGAGGGTAAGAGAAAGCATCCCAGCAGCTCACATTCTACGTAACTCTGTTCTTTTGTACCTCAAAAGCTTTAGGTAGACAACTCTGAGGTTAGAGGTAAATTTTGGGAACTATGGTCCTTAAATTGAGAATGAAGCTTCTCTTAGAGTCACTGCCTGGAGGAAAAGTCATTTAAACTGTCCTTCTCTGGGGTCTTCTAAAAAGCCCCATTTGGACATATCATGTCTTAGGATGTGGTCCCAGAAGCAGTGTTCACTTGGCCCACTCTGAAAGTGTCAGATGTGATGAATGGCAGGGAACTTGGGTCAAGGTGAGGTAGGGAAAAGGTTCAGATGTTCATAGAGGAAGGCCACTTTGGTCCAGCAGCCAGCAGGCTGTGAGTTCTGAGACCCCGTTGCCAAAGCCCTTGGCCTTGTTCAAAGCCTATCTGCCATGATCTCTACCTTCTATTCCCCTCTGGCTAGTGAAACTTCCTACTCTAGTCTGCTCCCCAGGAAACAGGAGAGATTAGGGGAGGGACCTCATAGGTGGCAAGGTCACCACACAGGGGCTTGAAGGATCAACATGATCCCTTTAGATCCTGGGCTCTGGATTTTTCTGTGAAGAGCTTCCTGTTTCTTCATCTTGGGTACAATTTTTTTCTTAATGGGTGAATATCAGAACAACACAGGCCCATTTCTTTTCAGATGTCCAGGTAGCTACATATGCTGCAGAGACAGCCAGGACTGATGCATTTGGAGTCAAAGACTTTACTAACGGCTTCTTTTGGGATCACAGACCTGTAAACAGATATCGGTTCCCAGTGTTTTCTTGGCCATATCTTTGGTGCCAGGGTGTCTGACTGCTGTTTTGTCTGGAGATGTATGCAGAATTGACTACAGACTACTCAGCACGGGATCTATTTTCTCTTTCTTGGTAGACTCAGCATGGTTGTGAGTTGACAAGTCACCCCAGGCCTTCTGAATGCAGACACAGCCTCTACACAACCTCACTTGTCTCCCAACTTTCCTCCTGTGTGAGCCTTTTATTAGCTGGTTGGACCTTAACTATAAAGAAGGCTGAATAAATTCCCATAAGCAGAGAAATAAGACAATATTTCCCCGGTAGCATATTTCTGCTGTTTTCCTCCTTGTTTTGTTCATTCCTCTTCTGCTTCCCTCACATGTTTTTTCTTCCCCCATGTTTTTTTTTTGTGTGTGTGTTGTTGTTGTTGTTGTTGTTAATAGAGTAAGGGCTCCATACAGCAGGCACTCTTGAGGCCACCAGGGTTGCTGGTTCTTCCTGGAGTGCTGAGGTGCTGGTAACAAATGTTCCGTGATGAGAAAGGAAAATTCTTTACCCTGGAAACGCAGGGTGTTTCTATACATGTAGCTGCTACCTTCTGGTGAGGCACACTAAATACTTATTTTGTTTTTCTGATAATCTGGGTACCTCCTAGGACAGTAGTTTTCAAACTTTTTAAAGGGCCAGACCCTTCAAGTGAAAAATTCTAGCTGCAATATATTAAACAGATAAAAGCATAAGCTCTGGTTGTGGGGGTAGGATAAATATGCCACCTCTCAACCTTCCCTTTCCCCCTTCCTCTCTTGGCAGCAGTCCTTGAGCCCCTCTCTGAAGCCCTGGAACTCTGCTGAACAGTAAAATGCCACTATACTAGCAGGGAAAGACTTTTTGTATCACCAGTTTAACAAAAGCATTTTTGGGTGCCTATGGTACAGGTTCTGTGGCTCCTACAAAAAATCATTTAATAGTTACAATTATTCTTGCCTAGAGGGAACCAGCAACCTAGGTCCTATAACAGGGACAGAGATATGGGTATGGTGGTGGTCCAGAGTGCTTGTTTGCACCATGGCCACCATCACTTAGCTTGGAAAAACACAAGGGTGTGAAGAAGACCTCTTGGGAGCTACAAGTCTACTCAGGGCCCAGGCAGAAGAGGTTCTTCCATCAGTTCTGAATCCAGGTTCCTTGACAGTCAGAAAGCCAAAGGGCTTCCCTTTGTGTTCCCTTGACCCTCTGTTGGTTCAGTGAAGCTGATGTGTTCCAGTTGACTTGAAGGTCATTGTTTACAAAATGATAACTCTGGTGATTGTTACATAATTGTAATGAGTTTGGATTGACCTCTCCCTCCCCCACAAATTCTCAATGCCCATATGTCTCTGTTCCCCATTGCTAGAGGATGCCATGGACAACCTGTGCCAGGGCTGAGTCTTTCTCAACAAGCACAGCTGAGAATTGGAGAGCAGATGGAAGGGTATGCTCTGAGGGTCGTTGACTGACAGGGTGATGTATGCAATACCGACCGGCTCTGGCCATCTGCTGTTACCACTGCAACCTCCATTCAGCAATAGTGTTCAGACTCTGTCTTCTCAGAGATTGTTTGCTGCAGCCTGCTTTGTCATGTGAGAGAAAAAAGAACACAGACTTGGAAATGGTTTAAGGGCTTGGTCTAGTAAATCATCTCCTATTAATTTCCAAATATTTTTGAGAAATCAGAAAGGGGAGTCCAGTAAATCCTATTAGTACATGGCTGGATGACTGCTCATTGGTTAAGCGTTTAAAAACCACACAGAGAGAGTAATTACATTAAATGCTGTTGCCTTCTTCTGGAGAAAGCTTTGTTTTGTTGGTGTTTGCTGTGACCTCTTGGGGTTAGTGCAAATCACTTGGTTCTTCATAGAGATGCAATTTTGAAATTTCCTTTAGGTGAGCATTAAAACAATAAGCACTAATTTCTCTCTCCAATTTACTGGTCCCATCAAATTGAAATAGTATCTGTCAGGCCCTGATGGAGTCCACCTGCCCCATCTGTGCCTCCCCACTCTCCCGAGAGCGGTGAAACTCATGACTCTGCCCTCTGACACTTCTCTACAACACTCTGTCCTACAAACTATCTTCCTTGGTTTGTAAAAAGGCATAATGAAGTGCAATATACCAAATCTAGCATGTGTATCTTGTGTTAAAGGACAAACAAGGTCGATAGGATGAACGTCACTTATGAAGTTGTTGTCGTTGCTGACCATCAGAAAAGGCAATTGATTTGAGTTTTCTTCAACTAGTGATGATGAATTTGCTAGTCACTCATCCAGTAAATATCAGTTGATCACACTCTTTGTGCTCTGATCTACCCCTATTCTTTTGCTCTTTCCTTACACGTCCAAGAACTTAGCTGATGGTTAATTGTCTCGTGTTGGGAAGATGCAGTGTGTAATCATGGACAAGAATAAAACAATACGTCTGAATGAACCAACAGTTCTTAGCACCTATGGAGTGATTGCATCAGTCACCATTCCCTTTTTCTGATAAGCAAAACTTCAATCCAAGGACTATTATTATGCTAATTAGAACCATAGTGAGAAGACTAAGAACATGAGCTCCAGAGTAAAACTGTCTGGGCTTGAATCCTCACTCTGCCACCTACTGTATATGAGACCTTGGGCAAGATATTTCAATAATGCCTTAGTTCTTTCATCTGTAAAATGGGGTAACAATATTACTTATCTACCTATCTAATGTTGCCTACCTCCTAGGGTTGGTGTGAAGATTAAATGAGATAATCCTCAAAATGTTTATAGAATAAGATACAGAATTTAAGTCAATATTAGCTATCATTTTGGTTATTATAATTGAAACAACTTTTTGATCTCTAATTTCCCTTTGTTATCAAGGAAAATTTAGGTGTGAAGAGTGAGTGCTGCACATGAATAATGGCAATAGCCTTTTGACTTAACTAATCCTTGTTTAAAAGCTTGCTGTCAAAGACGCTATCCTGGGGAGCAGTAGATTGTTCTCCCTTCTGTCCCACATACACAAAGAGGAGGGCATACAATGAGATGGAGGATTGCAGTAGCTGTCAGGAGACACAGATTTGGGTGTTACATCTTTTTGACCATTTTTGGAATAATTTTGGGTCAATTCTTCAATCACCCTAAGGTTGCCTTTTCCCATGTACAAAATGAAATAGTTAGATACCACGGTATGTGACAGTGAGATCCTCAGACATGTATTGTAGTTTAATATATATTTTAAAGTACTTTGCATATAATGTGATACAAATGAGCAAAAGTACACATTCTTGTGAGCTCCCAGGGCTCAGTGGAAGTCTTTCTTTTTAACATGATAAAAAGCAAAACCCTATCATTTATTGAGCTCCTAATAAATGTTAGGGACTTTGTATTTGTTATATCATCCAGTCTTCATAGCAACTTAGTGAGTAAATTGCATTGTTTCCTTTTAAACAAAGGGAGTTGAGGCTCTAAGAGTTTAAGTGATGTGTTTAAGTTCTCATGGTTAGTGAGAAGCAGAAAAGGGATTCAAAGCCAGAACTATTAGGGGCTCTGGGGTAGTCATCAGTGCTGTTTGTCAAATATTTCTTGTTCTTCCCCCCTTTAAAAAAAAAAAAGGAGTTCTTGCCTCCCTTGAAGTTGGGTGGTGCAATGTGGTTAATTCTGGCCAATGAATTGTTAGTGGAAGTGTTACTTCCAGGCCAGAACATTTAAAGGCTGAGCAACATTCTCCAGAGCTCTCCTTTCCTTCTGAAATGGTGATCGGCTACTTTGGCTACTCTGTCAGTTTCATCTTTTAGTGACTGTGGTGAGCAGAATGTCCTGCCAACCTGAGTTGGACATGTAGTGTGAGCGAGAAATAAACATTTGTGGTTTTTAGGCTTTAAGATTTGGGGATTCTTTGTTACTGCAACATTACCTGGCATGTCTTGACAATAAGGTTATTAGTACTGATAGCTAAATTACCTCTGTGACAATGCTTTTCATGTTTGTCAGGTAGAGATGACAGGCTGCATAATCTTGATGAAATATTTCTAAGTACTAATGAGGTTATCAGTTGAAAAGCATCTTTCATCATAATTTTTTCAGTGTTCTTTTCCTGATCAATTTCTTTCTTTTTCCTTGCCTTTCTTTCTTTTACCCTCCACCCCCTCCATTCCTTGCCCTGGGCCTCTTTTTAGCCTGTACACAGATTGAATGCTTGGTGCCTAGTAGCACTCAAATATTTTTTTTTAATGGGGGTGGGGAGGGACCAGAATTGATGAAAGCAAAAATCTTGAACTCCAAATTCTCTTATTCACTGACAATTTGATTTTTAAAAAAGGTTTGAGTTGTCCTTTTACCAAACAAAGTAACATAAGACTCAATTTCTTAGTCTTAACATATCTTCAAAAATCTTTTCACCCCCATTTCTCTTGGTACCACCTCCATGTGGCCTGAGGAGGCACTCACGGAATCCTGGCTAGGACAGTGGTTTGTGCCTGTGCAAGCGATTGAATTTATGGCCAGCTGGGCCCATGCTTGTCAGTCACCCAATTATCATCAGTAAATATTTAAATGTCAGGCTAGCAGTCCCAGAATGAAGCCTTGGGTATTAGGCCTTTGCAAGTTCAAGCTTATCATTATTAATTCAATGAATGTAGTTGTAAATTGGTGAAGAGCACACAATGGAAGCGATTACAAGTGTTCTTTTCAGTGTGGGCTCATGCCATTGAATGATGTTTTAAATTTGCTTTTGCCTCATTCCAAGAAAATATGAGATGCAATTCACTTCAAACTCAATGCTCCCTTAGTTTCTTGCCCAAATATTAAGCAAGAATAAGGCAGGTTGGAAGATTCATCGCTGGATGAATTGTTCTGAATGGCTGGGAGTTTGCAGGGTCACGTATTGAGCTAATGTGAATTGGCAGGCAAAACGCTTTCCACTGAGATGAATCATGTGTTCAAGGGTTACCTGGTTTTTTATCTGAGTTATACAGAGAAGTCAGAAGTAGATAGAAATGAAATGACCCATTATCAAATAATCAATGAAAAAGCTACACTCCTGCAATGTTTCTGGATCAATATACAAGTTACCTTTCAGATAGATAAATTATTCTTGTGTAGTTCAGAGGAGAACAAAGCCGACTTCCAGCCAGACTCCCCAAATGCACTGTGGGCAAAAGCAGAGAAAGAAGGCATCCACCTACCAGAGACAAAAAAGCGAGGTGCTTCCTGTGCTGCAATCTTTCCCAACAGTGCCTGATGTAAGTATTCTTGGGAACAAGGTTGGGAAACACTGATCCAGAGGCACATGCTGTTGAAGGTTAAGGGGCTAGTGTAGATGAGGTTCTGGGGAAAGGGCACATTTATACCCTGAGGGCCAGAATATAAATCATCAGAGATTTTCTGAAAGGCAAATTTCACATTATCTATCCAAATTTAAATTGCTATACTCTTTGACTTGACAATTCCAATTCCCAGCATTTGTCCTAGGAATGTAGCTATTTGTGTATACAAAGATGTTTGCATAAGGATGATTCTCGGCACCTTGCTTGTCATGGTTAAAACATAAAAACAACTTTAGAATGTTCCACAAGAAGGGAATGGCTAAGTAAATTATAATGTATCAATGCTATTGAAAATTATCAACCATTAAAAAGAATGAGGTAAATATATATGTGCTGATATATAACCTCGGGAAAGTCATTTAACCTCTCAGTGCTTGAAGTTTCTCATCCGTAAAAAGGGAATAATAAAAATATTCAATAAATATCGGGTGAGAGGCAGACTAAATGAAGATATATATGTGTGTTATAATGTATTTATGTGTGTGTGTATGTATGTGTGGATGTGTCTACATGTTTTTTGAAAGACTGCGACTTAGGGAAGTATCTGAGAGCCCTAGGAGGTAGAGCTACTCATCTGGAGCTGGGGAGTGGAAGATGGAGAGAGGAGAGAGGAAGGAAAGTAACGTTTATTGAACTTATACAGTATGGCAGACTGTATATTATATACATTACATAACCATCTCCTTTAATTCTCACAATCATCTGAAGTAGGTATTAATATGCCCATTTGACAGGTGAGAATAACAAGAACCCGAGAAACTTGCTCAAGGATGTACAGTTGAGAGTGGCAGAGCTAGGCTTCCAATCTGGGTCTAATGCCAAAGCCTTCCATGCTGAGCCCATGACCCATTCATCCCAGAATATTCAATGTCTAGTACAGAGCCCGACTCCATTGTGCTTGTTAATTAAATAGTTGCTGAAAATATTGAGGACTCTGACATAGATCACTCCTTGCTTTATGTTCTTTAACACATAGGTATACTTATTGCTATATTTTCTTTAATGTTTGTTTTTTTGAAGCCATCTTTGTCCTTGTATAAGCCAGTTAATAAATGCTGCAGTAACGAACAGCTCCAAATATTTCAGTGGATTATTGCTTTGTTACATGTACATGGATTGGCTGCCACTTTGCTCCATTTCGGGACTCAGGCTGAAGAGCAGCCCTTTCCTGTAACTATGTGGGTCCTGTGGAAGAGGGAAAAGAGCAATGGAGGAAACATGCAGTGGCTCTTTACGCTTCCACTTATATTTCATTGGCCACAGGGAGTCAGATGGCTGGACATGAGCACCATGGGGTAGGAGGAGAATAAACCACCCATGTGGAGGGCCCTGTAGGGAGGGCCCCGTGAGGAGAAGGTGGCAGAGAGGCGCAGCAAATGTTTTGAACAATAATGCAATATATCCCACTGCTCCACTGCAAAATAAATTGTAAACTCCTTGAAATAGGCAGAGTTTTCCATTTCTGTTTATCTTAATAACTAAAATGGAATATTTTACTGTTCCAATTCCAGTGCTTTCTTCAATATTTAGTGAACTGAAATAATTTTCCTTTTATGGGAGTCAGTTTTATCCAAAACCAGCAGTTCTCAAGTATGTCAGGGGATCTCTGGGAGTCCCTCAGACACTTGCAGGAGTTTGTGAGGTCACAACTATTTTACTAATCATGCTAAGATGTTATTTGTCTTTTTTACTCTCATTCTTTCATGAGTGTTTAGCAGCTTTTCCAGATGACCTGTGATATTGGAAAATGTCAAATACAAAAACAGATATGAAAATCAGCTATCATCTATGAAGCCAGACATTAAAAAGATTTTCAAAGATATAAAACAATGCCTCTTTGCTCGCTAATGTTTTTGTTTTGGAAAATATAGTTTTGTTTTATAAAAATGTTAACATGTAATTGGTTTATTATTTTTTTTACAAGATCAGTAAATGCATCTTTAAATTTTTTTCTAGTTTTAAATTTTAATACAGCAAATGTTGATATTTATAACCCATCTAAACTAAAGCTCTTTGGGGTCCTTAATAATTTTTTAAGTGTGTAAAGGGGTTCTGAGAACAAAATGTTTGAGAACTTTTGTCCTAAAATGATTGTGGTCAGGCCCTGCCTGTCTCACTGTGTTAGTTGAAAAGATCGTTAAGCATAGTTCAAGGTTCCTTAGATATACTGAAGATAACATTGAACCAGTAGGCGCTTATAAATACTGTTATTTTTCATAATCATCACCAGTGTTCCATATCTTGTACTTCCTGGAGGGGAAAGATGATTAGTTTGTTAAAGAAGATTGGTTGCATGAATTATTTCTAGCCTTGCAGAAGTTCACAGCTTGATATTGCATCAATAATGAATAAGAAAAATGGTGGTACGTAACCCCGAAAAGAAAAATGCTCCTTTCTAATAAGAGGCACTAGTAATTTAACGTTATCTTGAAACTTTATCATCATGTCTCACCAGCTTTAACACAGAAGAACTTAAGCCACACATTTACACTGATGAGTAATAATAATGAAGAATACTTTGTCTAGGGCCTTTATTAAGGCTCTCTAGTGCTTTCCACATATGAACTAATTAAATCTCCTTTCACATTGGTGACCAAGTTCAGCTGGTTTTTCTCTTCCCCCTGCCTTTGTCTTTGCTCTCTGCCAGTAACATTACCCAAAGAGGCCTCTCCCAGTGAAAAGTCTTGAATTTATGGGCAAAGTTCTTTTTTTCTCTGTTGCAGTGTTCTTATCAAATAACTGTGCATAGGACAGTTCTGAAGGAGGATCTGGACATGTATGTATGAGTGTGTGTGTGTGTGCATGTGTGTGCATGTGTGTGCATGTGTGAGGAATTTAACACCAAGAAGAAATTTGTTTCTTATGAGAAGCCGACAGTGCTGCTTACCAAGCAGTGAGAGGCATGTAACATGTTGCGTTTCCCTTTCTGCCTTGGATTCCAGGAAGCTCAGTACCCACATGATATTTGCTTTTTGTGATTTTTATTCTTTGTTCATTGCAAGTTACTTCCATTTTGGAAGCAGGCATTGAATGTATTATTAATAAATGAACAAAAAACAGTCAGATGCAGAACAGCCTTTAAACACAGGTGGGCATGATAACTATAACATTTGAAGGCCTCAGCTAGGATAGAAAATTCCTCCATGAGGGCACCACGTATCTGGCACTAACATCTTGTCTGTAGAAGCTGCTGGGTTACAAAGAAAATGTGCTTCTGGGAAGGGTCATGCTTCAACCACTGGCACTTATTAAGGACTCAGCAGGGGTGTGTTTATCCAACTGGCCCAACTTTGGGCTTAGCCCTATGGGGATGGGGCAGGACATTGGAAGTACTGTACAGGACTGGCTGGTTCATGGAGAGCTGCCAGGTATCCTGAGGGAAGCATGGGAGAAGGCTGGGCTAACTGTGGAAAGGGCATGAGTATCAGAACCGTTCCTATCATCATTGCACTGATTAAGGGGCTCTGTCAGGTGTGGGCAAGAGAGTGGGAGTCTGGAGGAAGCCTTGGTCATTTAGGAGTTGAGTTGACATTGTGCTGCTTCCATAGTGGGCTCTACCACAGGAATGCCTGTCACTCGTAGAGAGCTGTGTCGTTACTGAAACTTGCATTTGTTCTCTTGTTGGAATGCACTAACCACTGGAATATTGCTAGACTATAGCAGAGATAGTGGACAACATTCCTTCCTCCTGATTTGAACAGAAATATTTTTACAGTAATTCACCATTAAATATTAATGCTGGCTGCTTGGAGGTCTGCATGGTTATCTGTTTGTCCTCCCCACTCTAAATATACATAAGGTATTTATTATGTTACAGTTCCAATATCCCTGCCACCCCACCTTATTTAGAGCTTTCATAGGAATGGGCATTAAATTTTACAGAATTCCTTCTTAGGCATGCATTATACATTGACTTGTGTCCCCCCAAAAGACATGACCAAGTCTTAGCCTCCAGTCCTATGAAAGTGACTTCATTTGAAAATAGGGTTGTTGAAGATGTGATTAATTAAGAGGAGACCAAGTTAGGTTAGGGTGGGCTATAATCAAATTTGACTGGTGTCGTCATAAGAAGAGGGAATTTGGACAGAGACAGACCCATGGGAGAAGGCCATGTGTAGACAGAGGCAGATGCATCTACAAGCCATGGAATGCCAAGGATGGCCCGCAACCATGAGAAGCTAGAGGAGCCAAAAAAGGTTTCAGAGGGAGCGTGGCCCTGCTGACCCTTGATTTCAGAGTTCTAGCCTTCAGAACCGCGAGAAAATACATTTCTGTTGTTTTAAGGCACCCAGTTTGTGCTAATTTGTTATGGCAATTCTAGGAAACTAAGACATCATCTACTAGATGGTCACATGGTTTTTCTCCTTTGACCTATTATTGTGGGGATTTATATGATTTAGATTTAAGATGGAATTCCTTTTGTATTTTTGTAATAAAACTTGCTTGACATATTATTCTTTTAATGTATTACTGGATTCTGTTTGCTAAGGTTTTGTCAGGTTTTGATGTCAGTGGTTTCCAGACTTTCTGTCAAGAATTGCAAAGCTTTACTTCTTTCTCTATGCTCTGGAACAGGTTTTAGTAACATTGAAATTATCAGTTTCTTGAAAATTTTTAAGGTTTTCATTCATGGATCCATCTAGGCCAGGTGTTTCTAGTTTTTTTTTTTTGGGGGGGGGGAAATTATTTGCACCTTAAAAATCTGCTCTCAAAGTTATTGATCATTTTATTCTTGTATCACTTCTTTTGTGAATTTTCATCAATTATTTTTGCCTAGAAAACTTTTCATTTAATTCAGGCTTTCAAATTTATTAACATGCAGCTGTTCATGATATTTTGATTATTGCTCTGATGCAATCTTATTTTTAGTGTCTCCATAATATTCCATCACATGGATGTGCCATAATTCATGTACCAGTTCCTATTACTGGACATTGAGGTTGTTTCTGACTATCTTCTATTTTAAATAATGGTGTGCAAAACATTTCTTGTAAGTTGATCTTTGCACACATCATTTTAGTACTGTTAAGTAGTTGTTGGCTATGAAATGTGGCTGCTTTTTTCTTAAGGCAGGAGAGTGACCTAAGTTCTACTGCCAACTCTGCCCTGGGTGATCTTGTTGAGAGGAATATAACAAAAGAAACAAGCTTTTGGATTTAAGTCCTGTCTCTGACATTTATTAGATTGGGCTCTTGGGAAAATAAATCAATCTTTCTGAACCTTAGTTTTCTCTCCCGGAGAGTGGGGATAGCGACAGTACTCCTATATCAGTCACGGCTCAGTATTTTAAGCAGAAAGAGATTTAATATAGGGAATGAAGTGTTTACCCAGTTGTAGGAAGTGCTGAAGGAGGAAACACTAGTCTGAACCTCCTGGAATGATTCCCTATCACTGATCAGACCCACTGGAGGAGTTGCTATCTCTGAAGCCACCACGGGGACTGTTGAGTTCCAGAACACACTATTGAAGCAGCTATCCTGGAGTCAGGAAGCCAGGATCGAGAAGTTGTATTGCCACTGCCTCTGCTTCAAATGCCCAGGAAGCTGGAGAGGGACTGCAATGAGGTTGCAGATAAACCACACTTCTCTGTGCCCTTGCTCACCAGAATGAAACTTCCAAAAGGGGAAGGGAGGTGGCCTCTGCCGCACCTCCACCTTCCCAAACTCATGCAAATATTTATAAAGTCTAAACCTAATTAACATGCAAAACCCTAGCTTTAGAGGAATCTAGGAAACACAGTTTTCAGCTTTCTAGCATAGAGGGTGAATGAGCACAGTGTCCACCACAATACCCTTCGTAAGATTGTTGTAAAGATTAAATGAGGTAATTCATGGGAGGACTTGGCAGAGGGTACAGTGCAATCAGTGTTGTCATTTGTCAGTGCTTACTGAGTGCAGATCATGTGCCAGGTGCCATGCTTATTTACCAGGAATGGAAATACTAACAATGTTCTTTGCTGTCCTCAATTCCCTTTTAAATAGGTGATAGGTCAATATTAAGGAAATAATTATATCGCGACAAAAAAGTACTATGGGAAAGCAGAAGATAGGGCAACTCTGTCTGGGCTATGTGTTAATTCACTTGTTCATTCCTTAAAAGATGGCTTGAGTGACGGAACTCATTCCATGGGTCAGGCTTAGTGCTGGGTGCAGGGATTTAGAAGAGAACAGCTGAATGCTGTCCTGGCCCTGTGGTATGTGTGTGCATGGGGGTGGTGGTGGTGGTGCCAGGAGTAGGGTTTGGGGAAAGTTGGAAGGGACGGCTTCACAGAAGGAGAAGCTTTGGGTCAGATTTTTAAGGATGAAGGAGATTTTAGGCAGAGAAGAGAAAGCAGGCAAGTACAGAATCACAGAATGCAGAAATTATGAGGGATTTTAGCCATCATCTTAGGGCAGCGTTTCCCAAAGGTTGTTTCATAGAATGCTAAGTCCCCAGAGGGCTTCATTGAAGGGTTAGTTCTGAGGTAAGTTACCATTTAGAGCTGAGGTTTACAGTAAAATGTCACTAACTCTGTTTAACTCAGTATTTCTTCAAATTTTGACTTTGGATACCATCTTTGACATAATGTCTGTTAGCACAGAACACGTTTTGGGAAACATAGTCCCAAGAGGATCAACCATTTCATTTTTTGGATGGCAAAATGAGGCCCAGAGAGGTTAAGAGTCACAGGGTCACGTTATAAACGCTAAGAAGTCAGGGACCATGTTACCCTCCAGCACTTTTATCTCCCAGCCATTAGCCCAGAGCATGACACCTAGATTTGCGACAATTATTTGGGATGAAAAATTGATGAATCAGTGAGTGAGTGAGCTGGAAGAGAACTCGGATATTTCAACTTCCAGATTCATGTTTTTATGAATACAGACCCTTGAGCTGAGAGGGAAAACATTTCCAAAAGAGACTAGAGAAAAATTCTCCTTGAAGGTTATACAGAGACTTCTCTCTCTTAGGTAGGGTTGCCAGATAAAATGCAAGACTCCCAGTAAAATTTGAATTTCACCTAAACGACAAATCCTTTTTTGGTAATTACATCCTAAATATTCAACGTGTCATATTTAAACTAAAACATTGTCGTTAACCTGAAATTCAAATTTAACTGGGTATCCTATATTTTTTATTAACTACCTCTGACAACCCTACTCTTAGGGGAACAATATGGAAACCTCTCTACTTGCTAACGTTACTTGCTAATTGCTTTGAAAAGCAATTCATAAACAGACTTGTATTTTACTTTCCAATATAGCTCAAGGGTCAATCCTTTTAAGTGGGTCTAAGAAGATAAACCGATTATGTTCAACTTAGTTTCTTTCAAAATCCTGCTGGGAGGGAAAGCTTTTGTGTAAACAGGGAAGTGACAAAACATGTATTTCATCAGCCTGGGCCCCATCATATGTGAAAGGGCACCCAGTGAATTCTTCCAGCCAGGGCTATGCTGTGGGTAATAACTCACGCAAGGAGAAGCTCAGGGACAGGGAAAACGAGATGCACACGAAGGACCAGGGACGACAACCTCCTAAGAAGTGAGGCTGTTTAGACTGGGGAGAGGGAGGACCCTGGCTCTTACACCCCCCAAGGCAGGTCTATGCTTCCAAAAGGTGATACGGTTAGCCACTAAATTTCTGGAGCTTAGCCCAGGTGATTCCTTCATTTTATGCAACGCAGACCTGGATGTAGCTAACCCATTGTAATGCCCTAAAATGCTCTCTTGTTCCTCATCCGTCTTTGTCTTGCCCCACAAAGATGCACTGAGACCTTTCACAAACCATCCATTATGACTTTGCCAGGAGGATCCTGACCTTAAAGCAGTTAAACAATGAAAAAAGAGCAGTAAAAAAAAAAAAAAAAAGAAATTCCTCTTCTGCTCTTCATGCTGTTAGTTGCTAGGCTGTTCACTTCGCTTTCATTCTCAGCTTGGGTGTGAATTATACATGTTTCTGCAAACCCAAACTTAAAACCCAGTACATCTTTAGATAGCTTTTTGCACTCTGCTCTTTTCTGTGGATTATTACTTATGATGCACTGGGGTGATTCTGCTTCCACAGAGAAGGGAGATGATTTGCTTAAAGTATTCATTAATTCTACTTTCAGTCATTTGTTCACTCATTTAACTAGCTTAAAAAAAAATACACACTACGTGTAGGAATTGTGTGCAGGGCACAGGTGAAACAGAGATAAATAAACCACAATCCATGCCTTCAGGGAGCTGACAGGTTAAACACATATTTGCAGTACAGTGTGATAAGTCAATAGAGCCAATGTGAGTAAGGAGGTGCTGCAAAGGTGGGGAGGCACAGCGGATCAGCTCCGCCCGGTGGGAGGCGGAAGGGGGCGGAAGGGTTGCACAGAGGAGAAGATTTATGAGCTGAATCTTGAGGAATAAAGAGGCATTTTTTAAGCAGACAGAAGGCAGAATGGGAATGGCATGTGCAAAAGCAAGGAAATATAGTGTAATTTGTTTTTCAGTGAGAGGCCTCTGCAGTGAGGGGCTAAAGATGATCCATTTTGGATCCAGAAAGAAAATAGCACAACTTCTTACCTAGATTTAAGTTTTAATGTAAAAATGACCTTTATTAATATTTGCTGTATATTTACAGTTGTGCGTCTAATTTATCAACAAATAAACATGTATGGGTGGTTGCATGCTCAAAAAAATGCTTTACCAAAAGCAGAGTGCTTACGATCAAGCTAATTTGGTTACCACTGCAGGAGCAGGAGAACTAAGGTTCCAATGCACGGCCCCCATCTCTGGCTGTGGTAAGGCCAACAGGAGCTTTTCAGTAATGGTTATTGTTTTTTCTTAGTCCAGGGTTTCTCAAAAAAGTATGGTCCATGGATATAGAATGCCTAGAATGCTTGTTAAAAAAAGCAAATTCCCGGGTCTACTGGGATTGTATTGCTGATCAATACAATCAGCATTTCTCAGGAATAAGACCCCAGAACCTGCGTTTTTTAACAAGCTCCCCAGGTGATTCTTCTGTTCACTGAGGTTTGAAGACCACTGTTGGTATCTAACCAATGAAAAGCCAGTGATGGCTTCTGCTGGTAGCTGCCTTGTCCCTGAGTCTGAATTTCTCCTCCATGAGAGGAAGAGCCAGAAAATATGGGATTCCCAGCTCCTCACTTTGCCTTCCAGACAGCGCTGTCCAATAGAATGTTGGGGAAGCCACAAATGTGCATAACATGAATTTTCAAATTTTCTAGTAGCCTCCTTGAAAAAAGTAAAAAGAAACAGAAAAGGAAAATAATTTAGATAATTATTTAATCGAATATATCCAAAATGCCATCTTTTCAACATAGTCAATATAAAAGATTATTAATAAGATATTTTACATTTTGGGGGAACTGTTTGAAATCCAGTGTGTATTGTTTTACACTTACATCACATCTCAGTTTGGACTAGCGAGATTTCAAATGCTCAGTAGCCACATGTGGCTAGTGGCTGCCACACTGAACAGTGCGGTGCTAGACTGTTGCAACCCTCAACTCAATGCCTAAGGAGCAGAAGAGGCAAGGTATGTTGTGTAACATGCTGGACAAGTAGCATCATTTCTAAGAAAGGCTTTATGATTATGATTAGCCCTGAAATGTTTTTGTTAACATGACTCTCTTTTAACCAGCAGCTTAAGATGTCAAGTTTAAGTGGAGAACAGAAGCTGACGGCTCATCCTAGCAGTTGAAGAAATTGTCATCATTTAGTGTGAAGTTTACCCATTTACATAAGAAATCACAAGCTGCCAGAGCTGGCTGATGACTGAGCCATGCTGACTTGATGATAGTTTGCCCTTAAATTAAAACTGAGCCACGTTTGATTTATCACCCTCAGCTGCCACTTTTCACCTCCACTGAGCCTTTCCTAAGACCACAATAAATGTCACTTCAAAGGTTGAGAACTGGCTTTCAATTGTGAAGAAGGTGTTAATCCCAAAACAGCCTCCTTCAGACAAAATAGTGTTTGCCATCAGTGTTGGGGGAAGGGAGAGGAAGTGGAAAAACTTCCTTGAATTTTACATAATGAAGAAAGCATCAGGCTAACCATGAGGCTAACTTTACTTATCCCCCACCAAGCCAAGATTGGGTTGCCCATGATATTGGTGCTGAGATGTGTCTTGGGACCCACTGGATCCTAAGAGCTTCTAGTTGCTTTCAAATGCTTGTTGGGGGGAAGCGGGTGTGGCTCAATCGATAGAGCTCCCGTTTACCATATGGGAGGCCCCGGGTTCGCTTCCCGGGGCCTCCTTGTGAGGGCAGGCCTGCTCGCGCGGCGCCGTGGGCTGATGCAGCAAGACCTCACAGCAAGGGGGAGATAAGCAGACACAGAAAAAACACACAGCAAGTGGACACAGCAAACACAGGCAGCAAGGAGGGGATAAATAAATAAATAAATAAATCTTTAAAAAAAAAAGTGCTAGTTGGAGGAACTTGGGGTATTTGGCTGGAAAAGAGAAAGTATGATGATGAGGGCATGGGAACTCACCTTCACGTAGTTGAGGGCTTTTGGGAAAGGAATTAGATTAATTCTCTAATTTGCCCAAAAGGGCAGCTTTAGGACAACATTTTAGGCCAATATAAAGAAGACGTTTTTGATGAGACTGTGGCCTCATTAATAAGACACAGGCATTAGCTTGTGTTCCCTAAGGGAATATTTACTGAGCACTACTTTGGGTCAAGCACTGCCACTCATATTATTTCAATTAAATTTTGTAACGTTTCTGCAAGGTGGGTATTATTACCTCGTTTTTATAGATGATAAAATTGAGACTCAAGGAGGTTTAATACCTTTGGGAATAGACTGTTTGGGGTGTGGGGAGTGGGCTCCTAGTCTCTGGGCTGTATGGCTGAGAATTTAAAAAGGGCAGGCTGGTCTTAGGGAGTGCTGCTTGGCTCTCCTGGTGAGTGGAAGTTTGTTATTGGCTTTGCCTTGGGCCACTGGGTTGAGGATTAATTAGAGAATTCTTGGATCACCACTTGGACTTGTGGAGATGACGGTTGCTTTGGCCAAATACCTAAGAAATCACTTAAGAGGTGACAATCTGAACAATGATCACTGAAAGGCTCATTCAGTGAGAAATTCCTCCAAGTGAGAAGGGAGAGGTGAAGATTGAAGTAATTCTGAGTAAAAACATTGCATGGTTCATAACTCTTTACATACATTCACATATTATATGATTAGGGGACAAATTCCAATCCCCAAAAGAAAGGGTGTTCTGTGGTGCCAGCAGCTTCAGCTTCCTGTCAAATTTTTCCTCAGAAAATTCTAGGTTTTGCCTGTTTGTCTGCATTCTCTTTACAGGGTATCTGCAAGCTCAGCACTTATCATCAACAGGCTGGATGAGGACTTCAGGTAAGATGGCAGATGGAGCTACTCAAGGAAGCCCCCTTCTCCTGAGTCAAATTTCTAGAAATACTAAGTAAAATATACTGAAAAAATAGAATACATGGCTGAGTTTCTGGCTGCAAGTGCCAGAAGTAAAGGGAGAACACAGAATGGAGAGGCAGTGGATGCTATGTAGTCCAAAAGTGTGCCAGAACCAGATACACACTTTGGGAGCTGGGGTTTGATGCTCACATAAAGTAAGGAGTTGCGGTAACAGGCCCAATGGTAGAGGTAAACTGGAACTGAGCTCCTTGCAAAAGCCAGAAGCTGGGAAAGGGTTGTCCCCACTGTAACCACAAAAGATCTCTTGGCCCAAGAACATGGCACAGAAGGGGGTGTCACTTAACCAAGGATATGGAAGGAAAATGTCAGGAAAGAGGAATTAGAATCTTGAGCCTGTATTATATGCAAGTTCAAGACCAGGATGCATGTCATACAGAAGCAGGGTCACCACAAAAACTCTCCAAAACAATGCCTACACACCCAGAAGACATGTAGAATCTTGAAGGAGCTACTTCCTGCAGAAGATGAGTTCACAGGCAAAAATTACAACCTACTGGGGAAATCCATCCATGAGAGTTAGTTAGCAGCTGTCATAAACAAGGGGAGTATAGTATACTAGAGGAATCACAGATAACAGAATGATGGAAATGGACTTAAAAATATGAATGTTAAAAAGTTCAAAAAAAAATAAAGGGAAAAATAGAGCCCATCAAGCAAAAAGCAAGTCATTATGAAAAAGAACAGGTAGATTGGAAAAATAACCAAATAGAAATTTTTAAAAATGAGAAATATAGTAATTGAAATAAAATCAATGGACTGGGTTAAACCATGGTCTAGACCAGGGATCAGCAAACTATGGTCAATGCGCCTGGTGCCTGCTTTTGTAAATAAAGTTTTATTGGAACATAGCCATGCTCATTTATTTATGTATTTTGAGTGGTTGTTTTTGAGCTACAACAGCATAGTTGAACAGTTCAGTTAGAGACAGCATGGCCTGTAAGTATAATATTGGTCTAGATTGAATTTACGAGTGAATTAGTGATTTGGAAGACAGAAGCAAAGAGATCACCCAGGGCATAACACCAAGAGGTAGAGCAATGGGCTATAGGATGGAGAAGTAGAGATGTGAGGCACTGAGGCACAGAATGAGGAGCAGAAAATGCTGATGTCACCAGTATCTGATTCCTTCTCTACTGCCAGGGCACAATTCTGGACCACACATCTCAGCCCGTTGAGGTTTTTGTGATTGCGTTCTGGCCAATGGGATGTGGGTATTCTAATGGGATGAACAGCGCTGTCCAGCTTTCTTCTAACACCCCTTCTGCAGTCTCCTCACTGGCAGATGGAAGAAGCCTGGGTCCCTGAATGACCGAGGCAGAGGCTCCCTCTCCTCTGCTGACCTGCATCAGACTGAGTTAGGAACTGGGAATAAACCTTTACTAGGTTAAGCCACTGAGATTCGGAGGTTGTTTCATATAGCAGTTATATGTATCCTGTATACATATACAGGATATATATGCATATATCCTGTCTAATATACATTTGATAGAATTTCCAGAAGGAAAGAATATAGACCAGTGCATCTCAAACTTTAATGTGCATATGCTTCACCTGGGCAGCTTGCTGAACTGTTGACTCTGATTCCGTAGGTCTGGGGAGGGTCCTAATATTTTGCATCTCTAACAAGCTCCAAAGTGTGAAAATACTCTGTTGCATAGACCACGTTTTGAGTAGAAGAATGGGCAAGAGGCAACATTGAAAGAGAGAATGGCAGAAAAGTTTCCAGAATCTTCAAAGTGGACTTCTGAACCCACTCTTCCTTTTTTGTGTTCTTGTCTCCCAAGTAAGTGAATACTCACCTTTAGTCTGTTGTGGAAACCGAGTACATTCCAGCAGATGGGGGTTCAGCTCATTTCGTGTCTCTTGCAATCACTTTGGCATCTTTGTCACTCACATTCACACACACATGCACATGCGTACAGAAGCACTTAAGAGGTCGCAATACACAACTATTCACTGGAGGTTTTCCATAGTTTATATGCATCTTTGCAAAGATACCTGTACAAGAACACTATGCCAGTTCACCTTTAGCATCTACTCCATTTTCCACCCAGACTCAGTATTCTGGACTTCCTTGGACTCGGTGGCTCTTGGACAGGAGAGTGCCTATTAAGCTTGGATCTGTTCTTGTGTGGGGCTGACATGAAATGCTCAGCCTAGACTAGAGTGAAATTAGGGTGGGCTTGGAGCTAACCCAGTGCGGTGGGGATCCCCTGGACCTGAGTAGATGTGGGCTTCCCCAGTCAGCCATGCTGTGCTGTGCCCACCCAGGCACTTCTCCAATATGGCATCCCCCTGCTCCAGTGCCGTGACAGCAACCAGGGATGAGGGAGGCTTCTGCTCCCGTAGCTGGGACCTGCTGAGTGCTCAGCTTCCCCCAGAAAACTTATTGTCCCAGTACAGGAAATACATGCAAGTGTCATTTTGCTTTACATGCTGGATTGGAAAACAAATTGTGGAACTTGAATTTAACAAACAAGAGCTACGCATTAAAACAACCCACAGTCCATTGTGGAAACTGGTGAATACATTCCATACATTCCAGCAAATGGGGGTTCACAGAATTTTTTTTTCCACGAAAGGTGCTTTCCTTTCTTACCAACAAAAATATGTGCCATGGCAGAATCTAAATTCTGTCTCTATGTGCATTTGAAAGACTTTTTTTCTAGCCTACCATTTAAATGTCCATAGTCTGTTTCACAAAGATATATCTTTCCATGTCCATGAAACAATATCTTCAGAACTTAATTCTAAGATGGATATTGCTTTTTCCTTTTGTCCTACTAGCAGAATGTATTGTGACTAGAAGTACTTCCCATCTCTTTTGGTGGCAGGTGGAGCATAAATATCTGTATGTGACACAAACATATAATATATTAAATATTAATAGCTCGTATTATCAGGAACTTACTATGTGATAGGTATTGTTCTAAGGTTATGGATCTTCACTCATTTGTTCCTAACAAAATCTCCCATAGTGTAGATACTGTTATAACCCTTACTTTATAGAAACAGAACCTGAGAACAGAGAGGTTAAATAACTTGCCCAAGGTCACACAAGTTGTAAGTGATAAAGTTAGAATTCCAACTAGGCAGCCTAACTCGAGAATAATGGCCATATGGTATAACATGGCATCATTTATCTTCTGCCTTATCAGAAAACAAACACAATGGTGAGCCTGATGGAGCCCAGACTTGTGCTGTCCAATATGGTAGCCATGTGTGGCTACTGAGCACTTGAAAAGTGGCTAGTATAAATTGAGATATGCTATAAGTATAAAATACACACCAGATTTTGAAGACTTAGTATGTCATAGTTTGGAGCTGTGTATACCCCCAGAAAAACATGTGATTAAAATGAATCCATTTCTGTGGGTGTGAACCCCTTGCATGTAGGGCTTTTTGATGAGGTTACTTCAGTTAAGGTGTGGCCCACCTCAATCAGGACAGGTCTTTATCCTATTACTGGAGTCCTTTTATAAGCAGAATGAAATTCAGACAGGGAGAGAAGAAGCCACAGGGTGCCGTCAGAAGCTGAACATCAACAGAATCTGGAAGAGAAGGGAGAGACCAGGAGATGCTGCCATGTGCCTTACCATGTGACAAGCTAAGGACAAAAGATGGCTGGCAGCAAGTCCTGGAATGTCAGTCTTCAGGAAGAAAGTATAATCTTGGTAACACATTGAATTGAACTTTCTTTTAGCCTCAAAACCATGAACTAATAAATTCCCATTATCTAACCCTACCCATTTTATGGTATTTGCTTGAGCAGCCCAGAAAACTAAAACATAGTATGAAAAAAAAAGAATGTAATAAAATTGAATAAAATTTTTATATTGATTAAATGTTGATATGACAATATTTTAGATATATTAGGTTAAATAAAATAAATAATTAAAATTAATTTCAGCCATTAAAATTTGGCTTCTAGAAATTTTAAATTTACTTATGTGGCTTGCTTTTGTGATTAGTATTCTGTTTCTCTTGGACAGCGCTGGCCTAGACTGCGCCTTCATTCGTTCATTTATTCAATATGTACTGGCACCTAATAGAGGCTGACAGTATGCTAGACTTTGGGGATATAGCAGTTAACCACATAGATTTGGTGCTTGTTCTTATGTAGCTCATATTCTGGAAGAGTGGAGGTGGGTGGGTGGGGGAAACAGACAAAAACAATTACATAAGTAGTTGATTGATTAATTACCATTATGATCAAGCGTTACGAAGAAGAAGGGGATTGCTATCCAAGGGCACCCAACCCTTGTGGACCATTCAATGCATGTTATTTGCTCAATAACTTTACTGAGTGAATGAGTGACTCTAGGAGGTTTGGGAAGGCTTCCCTGAGGAAATTACTTTTAAGCAGAGTCCTGAAGAATTAGAATGAGAGACTCAGGGGAAATATTGGCAGCTTCCGCTGTGATCACAAGCCTGCCATGTTGGATAGCTTTGGCCTGCCCTCCCCTTTATATCAGGGACAGTTGTCCCTGGTCAGGTTTTGGTCACACAGCTGTGCCCAGGAGTTTTGTGGGGTGGAAAGAGGGACCTGGAGCTGTGTTTCTTGGTAGGGAGCTGAGTGGTCCTCAGGCACTGGGGAGGGGGGAGGGGAGGTACCTTAGCACCGCTGCCCCCAGCATCATGCAATGCCTGGCACCCCTGGCACCTCAGGCCTCAATTTCTCCCACGCGCGGAGGCTTTGAGTTACTTCCTTTCCCTTCCCTCTTCGCCCCCACTAGTTTCGCCTCTGCAGCTTTCCCCTTTATTGCACAATCCATTTGACAGGTTTTTATTTTGTTGTTGTTTCTGCCCAGTGTAAACGAGATCTCCAGTAGGGAGAATGACTTTTAAATCTTTTGTGACCCTGGAGTACAAAGCGTTCCCAATTTCTTCCCCTGAGCAGTTTCCATTTCTGGGGCAAGTTACAATGGAGGGCTTATTCTTATCAGTGACAGCGGAGCAATGCGGAGAGGAGGTGACCGTGCAGACTGGGCGGCTGGTGTTTGCTTCTTGCAGTGGGTCTGGGGTGGTAGGAAGCTGGCAGCTGGGGCAGGAGCTGGGGCAAAGGTGGAGGAGGGCTGGGCTGCAGGCTGTGTGGAATCTCACCTCCGTGCAGCCCTGGGGGGTTGCTCTTGTCTCCCTCAGTTCTTTGCAGACCTGATCCCAGGTTGCCAAGTTACCAATGAGCCAGAAAACAGTAAAACCAGCATAGACGCTGTTGGGGGTGAGTTTGCTGGACCCTGAACCCGTCTACCTCGCCTGGATTTTATGTTGGGTTTATCCCGGGACTGGTAACAGTTTCATCAGAGAAAGCAGGCATGTGCCCTGAACACAGTGGGCATTCAACAAGTGTTTGTTAAACCAGTGAGTAAGGACTTGTGGTAAGGAATGCTGTTTTTAGGTAATTTGCCACAGGTCCACTCTCTGGGAGGGAAGTCAAGTCAGCAGGACATTATTGTAGTTTGGTAAACATTTAGAAGCTTTGCTCAAGATTGTCCTAAGGATCCTACCGGGTGTCAGTTGGATTAGATTGTCTTGGAAGTCTCTCCCTGCTAAAAGAGTCTGTGATTCTTTGAGCTGTGCCTAGTCAAGGACAAGCTGCTGACCTGAAGAAGTGTTGTGAGTTGTATTCAAGGCCTTGGGTCTACCTAAAGGTGACTCTTGCTCCTTTACAACAGGGATTCTCAGCCTCAGCACTAGTGACATTTGGGGTGCAGTAATTCTTTGTTGTGGGGTGCTGTCCTGTGCATTGTAGGATGTTTAGCAGCATCTCTGGCCTCTACCTACTACTACTACCCTCCCCCAGTAAGACAACAGAAAATGTCTCCAGGCATTGCCAGATGTCCCTGGGTGGTGGTGGGGGTTGATGAGAAATTGCCCTGGTTGAGAGAATCAGGGCTCTACAGTTGAAGCAGCTCCTGCTGGGATGTATTGCACGATAGGATGGGATTGTGAATTTATCTTCCCTGAATGCTTTATTAAGCACATATTAAAATTGCTCAACTTCAGGCCCACTGAGTGGAGTGTGCGACATGGGATGAGGAGAGCACCTGCAGTACAGCGTGGCTATCGATGTCCGGCCGGCCTGCTGCATCTGTCCTTCTGTTCCCTCCTCCCTTCCACCATTCCTCAGGCAGGGCAGTGGTTCTTGACCCCAGATGATCACCAAAATCACCTGGGGAGGTCTGACAAAAATAACATGCCCAGCTCTATCACCAGGATTCTGATTTTCTCGTTCAGGGATGGAGCCTGGGCATCGGTATTTTTCTAAAGCTTCTCAGGTGGTTCTATGTGTGACCAGAGCTGAGAGCCCCTGGTGGTGCAAAGAGCTTGAGTTTTGCAAAGGACAGACCTGGTTTCTAGTCTCAGCTGCCAAATGCCTCTCTTCTCTGAGTTTATTTCTTGACAAAACTGGGAATAATAACACCTCCCTCCAAAGGCCTTGGTGGCAAGTAAAGGAGGAAATATTTAAAGGTCTTGTTGTGGGTGCATAATAAGGGCTCAATAAATCCCCTCTTCTTTTGTTCTTTCTCTCCTTTATCTACTTCTGCCCACTCCATTCTCCCTTTTTTCCCAGGGAATTCTGTGTCCAAGCCAGACCTCAGAGCACTCTTTTAGCATCTCCCTATGGCTGGTGTGGGGTTGCCTTTCTTGACTCATCAAAGAGCCACTTCAGTTCCTTGCACCCAGGAAGGACCAGTTTCTGCAAATTTTTGAGGAACTGAATCGTGGCGGGAGCTCAGAGGGTTCTCCCAGGGTACTCCTGGAGATGGCAACCCAGGAGCCAACAGTGCGCCTGCCGGGGAGCCAGGAAACCACAATCCTGGCCTAGGCGTGTCTCGACTGCATCCTGCAGTTTTTGTTGTTGCTGTTTTGAAGTGGTTGGGGGGGGTAGTTGGGATAAAGCCTATAAACTGGTCCACCTGAGTCACCCAGTAAAGGAGAGGTTCCCTCCATTCTTTCTTCACTTATTCATCTTTTTAAAGGGACCCCAGGATTGGAACAGTGCCTTGGGCATGTTGAACTAATGAGTGGTAAAACAGTGCTCCTCTGTGAGTTCCTGTGCCCGCGTGGGGGCTTCTGCCCATGCCCACTCTGGACTGACTGTTTAACCAGGGGCAAGGGCTCCTGCCAGCATCTGGGCTGTACTCTGAGGTTTTAACCACCCCCTCCCCATTTTATCAAGCAGGAATTAATAGTCAAAGATGTATTAGCGTGGAGTTGAAGCAGCCTTGTAAACAAGTTCTCTTCTCTTGGAATGCACAACTTGTAAAATAAATTAATTTCTTTACTGGTTTACCAGTAAAAAGTAACCCTGGGCATATGATTTTTAACTAGAAACTATGGGTAGATTCCTTCACTTTATTTAAGAAACCCATTACAAGCATTTCGTTGGACCAGTGGCTTCTCAATCAGGTGCACTTTTGCCCCCTGTTGAACATTTAGCAATGCCTGGAGACAGTTTCATCACAACTGGGGAGGTGGGTGCTACTGGCACCTAGTGGGTAGAGGCCAGAGATGCTGCTGAATATCCTACAATGTACAGGACAGTCCTCTCACAACAAAGAATGATCCGGTCCTAAATGTCAATAGTGACAAAGTTGAGAAACCCAGCATTAGACAAACAAGTGTCCAGTGCTGGCTCTGTGCTGGCCCTGGGGTGTGAATTCCAGTGGCTCTGTCGAATCAAACCTTAGTTCTCCCCTGCTGAAACAGCTTGCTTAGCTTGGTGATTGTAATGGTTGGCACGTGGTCACAATGCAGCCGAATCATGGTGATTACAACACTGTTTAATTAGTACCTACTTCATGCCAGGTCTTGAGGTCTGCCAGGTCCATGCCGGCAATAGGCTCCACCTCATCTACTTCTCACAACAGTCCTGAATTATGTGATGAAGGAGTGCAGCCCCAGAAGAGTTTACTTGCCTGCTTGTGGCAGTTTGATATTGTTTATGAATTCTAAAAACAGATATTATAAACTGGTCTGTTCCTCTGGGCATATTAGATTGTATTAGACTCAGAAGTTTCACTTTTACTTTATTAAATCAAGATTAGGGCTTTTATTTGACCACATCATTAGGGCCACTCGGTTTGAGTCCCTGCCTACAGCTAGCCTACAGCTGTGGGCTACATAAATGGATGCTCAATCAAAGGCAGGGGAGTAAACACACAGAGAAGGCGAACACACAGAGTTGAGTTTTTGACTCTGGAGCCCTGGGGAGAGAGCCAAGCCATTCGCCTGATAGTTCAGAGCTATCCTTGTGGAGCGAGCAGAGCAGCTGAACCTGGAAAGAGGTGACCTCCAGGAAGAGAGACGAGCCCTATGCCAGCCTACAGCTGAGATAGAAAGAAGCTGGGACCAAAGAGCCTTAAGAGGAAGGAAGAAGGCTGAAAGTTGCAGATATTGCCCGCCATCACGTGGCAACAGACTTTGGGTGAGAAAGTACCTCTTATGGTACCTTGAGTTGGACTCTTTAGGGCCTGGTAACTGTAAAGCTTCTACCCCAAATAAATACCCTTTACAAAGGCCAACAGAGTTCTGGTAATTTGCATCAGCACCCCCTTGGCTGACTAATACATTGCCCCAGGCCACATGGTGAGGGAGCAAAGGACTCTGTCTGTGCCCAGGTCTGATTCCTCCAGCACCTGGGTTGCCCGTTCCCCAAATAACCAAGGGGAAAGGAAGTAGCTAAATGTCTGGGGTCTTTCATTTTCTTTGGGGCAGATTTTGTCCATGAGTTAGTCTTCACCTCCTTCAGGTAGCCTGCTGTTGGATTCAGTTTTCACCTTTGTAAGCTTGTAATGCTACCTTGATTTATTTTCCATGAATAGTGATTTTGGCCAGGACCCTTAGAGAAGGAACAGCAACATGGTTTCCGAGTAACATGTTTGGATTTCTCAAATTGCTGGCTAGAGGAGGAAGGTGGGCTGCACTTGGCTTGCTCTGGATGTCTTCAGGGCCAGTGCTTCTCATAGGGCCAGGACGCCACTCTGATCCACTTCAGCTCTGAGGCTGCTCCAGGCTGCCTGTGTCTGATGCCTTGGAAGTCTCCAGTCACACCCAACTGGTGTGACTCTGAGACCCCTCTGGGCAGCATGAAGAGGTCCCATGGAGCTCTGGGTTGCCAGGCCAGACACTTGGTTCTAAGATATGTTCCAGCAAATGGGCATGCCACACTGCTCTATTTGGGTCTTGCTTTCAGCAAAGGAAAATGGGGAGGTGAACTCTTTGCAACTCTTTGCACCTCTTTGCACTTTTCTACCTCTAGAAATGTATGTCTCAAAGCAGAGAGAAGTTTGAGTTCCAATCTAAGGAATAAAGGTGGAGGGGAAAAGTCCAAAGAGATTTTCATTTGCTAAATGAGAAGGGAGGCAGAGACTTCAGATGAGGCCTCTCATGGATAGACATTAGTAAGCCTCTGTGACCTGTGCAACTTCCCACCTTTGTTATTTTGTTTTATCTTTATTGATTAGCAGTAAAAATTCCGAAAGTGGAATATGAACAATGAGGAAGAAGGAAGGCTGATTCTGGGACCCTCACAACCTTCCATTCCTTAGATCTAACTCCATGTTCTCTGCCTCCTGGGGTATCTCTCTCTTAGTGAAGGCTAGAGGAACCTCTCTGGTTCTTCTGGCTCAAAACCCCTGAGCAAATGTTCTTTGTCTCTTTCTGTCTGTACTAGATATTATTTGGGGTGCCTGCCTTCCAAATCCCCTGCTCAGGATATGTCCCTGTTCACAGGCCCTACTACATAGATGACTCCACACTGCCTGAACCCAGCTGGCAGGTGAGGGGCTATACCTCATCTAAGGGGGGGGGGGGTGTACTTATTCATAGACTTGACAGTGAGCAAGGTCAATCTGATTCCCTCTGTGAGAAAAAATTGAGTTAAAATTCACTGTGAAGTTGCTGGTGAACAGAGGCTGAAAGATCTGTCAACTTGGGGCTGACATGGGCATTGGATCAAGCTGAGGAGAACATAGGGGAAGCTAGGCTGGACAGACAAGCTATCCCAAGACCCCCGAGAGAAGGAAAGTCAGACCCTGGTGACTGTTCCAAGTGGAGCTTGATTTATCATCAGTGGAGTCCATGGGTCCTTGGATAGCCTTACAAGGAAGCCATTTTTACAGCCAGGCTGAGAAAGTTCCTTGTGACTGAAAGAACCCTAAGTAGAAGACTCTCTGTTTTCTCCTGAGTTGGGAGCTTTAGAAACTGCTCATGAGGTTTTTCCTTGGAAAAGCAAGTATTTCTTACTTTGGCCATGCTAGTAAACTAACAGTTCATTTTCCAGGTGAGGAAATTGAAAGATGAAAGATGTTCATTGAGGGTCAAGATTTGCATTCATGTGACAGGACCAGGGAAAGTCCAGTTGTCCATTTCCTGTCCTGATAATCTGACTTCATTTATCCCACATGAGTAAGCAATTACTGTAATGGCTGCTTTGGGGTAGACAGAACAAGTTAAGACAAGGCCTCTGCCCTCAGTAATGTGCAATAAGAGGCACAGATGTTAGAAGAGGCTCTAAAAGGATTTGTTTTCTGACTTGTTCTTTGCTTTAAAGTCTTTTAGTACAAGTGGGAATTTGGACTTCTTGAGGAACAGTGCAAGTGTAAAATCCATTCTTTAAAGCCCAGCTTGGAGGAGGCCCTAGGCAAAATTGTAATCTCTGTGAAGTTTGCCTTCTAGTTCCACTAGGCTCCTCTTTCTGCCTGTTTTTCCTTCTTTCTTTATTCTTCCATCTATTGCCCCAACTCCAAGCTACCTTTTCCTCTTACAAAATTTCCCTGTACAGTAAAGTGAAAAATGACTGTTAAGACAGAGTTACTTATACTCCTAGGTAATTTTGCATTTTGATTCAAGTAAAATAAAGAGTTCAAATAAAGAGTTGCAATTGGCTAAGGGAAAGAAGAGTGCACAACAATAAAAAAATAATCAGCATATATTCAGCACCTCTGTGTACACAGCAACCAGCAACTCTGGTTGAGACTGTTGCTTGCTCTCCCAGCAGTCACTCCCCACCAACCCCTCCTTCATGCTGGCAGAGCCCTGATATCTGATGTGCTAAAAAATGACTGTTTCCTAGGGCTGCAAACTGGGTGAATTAAAACAACAGAATTTTATTCTTCCACAGTTATGGAGGCTGGAAGTCTAAAATTAAGGTATTGGCAGGGCTACTTGCCTTCCGAAGGCTCTAGAAAGGAATCCTTCCTTGCCTCTTCTAGCTTCTGGTGGTGCTGGCAACTCTTGGCATCCTTTGACTTGTACCAGTACAACTCCAATCTCTGCCTCCCCATGTGTCTGTGTCTCTGTGTTTCCTTCCTAATCCAAGATGACCTCATTTTAACTTAACCAATTACATCTGTAAATATCCTATTTCCAAACAAGATCACATTCTGTGGTTCTGGTGGACATGAACTTTTGGGGATACTGTCCATACCAGTAGAGTGACCATCTCCTAGTACCAGGAGATTCATGCTGCCTTCGTCTCAGCTAGTCATGCTATGTGCATTCCCATTGCTGGGAATTGGTTTAGGCAAAGGATTTGATGCAAACCTGGCCAATGAGATGTAGGGGGAAAGATTTTCCTCCCTCATATAAAGAGTCTGTCAGGAGAGAATTGCCCTCTCGCTCTCCAGCTGGTTGTTTTTGCATGAGGTTGTGCTGCTTGGAGCATCTTCAGCCATTTTGCAATCATTGGGGCAGGCATACTAAAGATGGTACAGAAAAACTATGGAGAGCATTTGAGTCCCTGATGACATCAAAAACTGTACAACCAGCCTTGGCATAGCCCCAATTCTGAACTTCTTGTTCTGTGAGATAATGAATTCCTTATTATTATTATTTTTAAAAAGATACTTTAATTGGGGCCTTCTGTTATTTAGAGCTGAAAGCATCCTAAGATCCTATGCTGAATGCTTTATGTGGATCCTCTCACTTGGTCCTCACAACTTCTTACAGATGAGGAACTGGGGCTTAGAGAGCTGAAATACCTTTCTCAAAGTCACACAACAGCAAGTGGGGCCCTCAAACTCAGACACTTGCCTTCAAAGAGACTGGCTCTCAACCACTATGGTCAAAAATCTGTGTCTGCCTCTAGCTCCCTATGGGACCTTAAGTAAGCCCTTCCCTTCTTGGTGCTCAATTTTCTGATCTATGAAAAGAGACAGTACTGGGTGGCTCCAATTGTCCTTTCCAAATCTGAGATTTTGGGAAGAAAATGCCAACCCTAAAACTCTTGGCCTCTTTTGGGGACCAAGTCCAGGCATCATCGTGTGCGTATTTAGTCGGATCCTGGGAAGCCAACAAGATCATTTAACTCTGGATATCTTGAGCAGGAAATAAATTTATTGTAACATATCAGGTAGCTCACAGTCAAAGTCATGCCCTAGGAACAACCTGGTGAGCAAGTCCCTGACACCCCCATGGCTGCATGCTGGGTTCTGCGGCCGGCACTGTGCTCCCACTTTGCCGAACACTGGAGGCCCTTGCTTTACTTTGGCATGCTAGTACATCAAGGTAACAGTCCATTTTCCAGGTGAAAAAATTGAAAGATGAAAGCTGTTTATTGAGGGTCAGGGCTGAATTCATGATAAGACTAAGGAAAGTCCAGAATGGCCATTTCCTTTCCTGATTGTCTGACTTGATTTATCCCCAATGAGTAAGTGTTTATTGTACTGGCTGCTTTGAAGTAGATAAAACAAGTTATGACAAGGTCTCTACCCTCAGTTTTGTGCAATAAGAGGCTTTGGAATGAATTCTAGGCTATCCTGGATTCTTCACTTGCCCCCAGGTAAAAATCCCAGGTGAAAGAATTTAGGTAATATGGAACGAAGTCCTATGTCCTGGTTGCCAGGGGCTGGGAGGCCAAGCATCTTAGGTTGGGTTCCCTCAGAAGCAATCCTGAAACAGCTATTTGAATGCAAATAATTTATGTGTGAGATGTTCCAAGGAAACATTGGTAAGGGCGTGGGGAAGTCAGACACGGAAGAGAAAGAGGCAATAAAGTTTTTCTTATCAAGCCATGAGGATGGGCAACTTGAGCTTAATCCTGCTGGGGAGCTCTGGGAGACACTGTAGATCATGTGCCTCCGCCTTATCCCATCTGAGGGACAAGGGAGCTGGGCTATTTATCCAGCAACTCTTGGCAGCCTTTGATTGAGGGCTGCTGGGTGGGGAGATGAAGCGTGCATTCCCCAGCACCCCTGCTTTTCCTGCGCAAGAGAAAGCCCTCTGACAATGAGTCCAGCAACTGGCCATTGGAAGTTTGACATGCGCTACTGTCTGGTATTTGCTGCTTCTTCACCATCGTTCGCACAAACACAGGAAGAGAGTCCAAAAGCTAGACAGCCAACATGATCAACATCCGTCACAGGGCCCTGGTGAAATCAGGTCAAGTCTGTAGCCATATCGTGTGTAGGGACCCCCCAGCCCTGCATCCTCTAGGTGTCCCCAGCAACTGAGGCCTGGCCCACATGTTAGAAGTGCAGGTGGTGTAGGCTCTGCTTCCTCTGTGTCCTCTCATTTCTGTTTTTTTTTTTTTTTTCTTATCGGGAGGTCCTGGGGATCGAACCCAGGTCCCTCCATATGGGAGATGGACGCCCAACCATTTAAGCCACATTTGTCCCTCCCCTTTGTTTTTTAATTAATTTTTAAAAATTATTTTAAAAGAAGCTTTAGATTACACAAATGTTACTTAAAGAATATAGGGTATTCCCATATGCACCCGCCTTCCCCATCCCACACTTTCTCACATTAATTACGTCTTTCATTAGTGTGGTACATTTGTTACCATTGATGAACACATATTGAAACATTGTTACTAACTGTGGACTATCGTTTACATTATGGTTTACACATTGTAGGTTATGACAAAATATATAATGGCCTGTATCCATCATTGCAACATCATGCAGAACAATTCCAATGTCCCCAAAATGCCCTCATATCACACCTATTCTTCCCTCTCCCTCCCCTCAGAACCTCTTTTGTGGCCACTGCCTTTATATCAATGTTACAAGTTCTTCCATTGCTAGAATACTATTGTCTATGGTAAAATAATAATAAGTCTACTTTAGTCCATTGTTCAGTCACCATCTCTTTTGGGGCCACAAGCTTCTTGAGGGCAGCTACCACCTTAGGCAGTTTTTCCTTTTTTTAAAATTCTAGCAACATATATGCCACCTGAATTTTCCCCTCTAAAACTGTCATTATTCCTCTATTGCTTTGGGTTGAATTGTGTCCCTCAAAAGACGTAAGTCCTAACCACTGGTCCGTATCTGGAAAGAGAGTCTTTTGAAGATGTAATTAGTTCAAATGAGGCCAAATGGGATTAGGCCCACCCTAATCCAACATAACTGGTGTCCTTATAAGAAGGAAAGATTTGGACACAGACAGACAGACACAGGGGAGAAGGCCACGTGAAAGCACAGGCAGCTGCATCGATTGGCCCAGGAATGCCAAGGATTGTCAACCAACACGAGAAGCTAAAGGAGGCCAGGGAGAAGCCTCCCTTACAGGATCCAGAGGGAGCATGACCCTACTGACACCTTGACTTTGGATTTTTAGTCTCCAGAACTGTGAGACAACACATTTCTATAGTTTTAAGCTACCAGGTATGTGGTGCTTTGTTTCTGCAGCCCAAGGAGGCTGAGATACCTGTCCCTTACTGATTGCAGTTTTTACAAAGCTAGGCACACAGCAGTCAATAATACTTTTAAAAACTGGACTCAGCATTTTTATAAATACCATACCTAGTAGTCTATGTAGGATGACGGAGAATTAGAATCATAAACTTTGGAAGGACCCATATGTCATGTGGAACACGCCTTTGCAACACTGGAATCCCTCCAAATGAAACCTGGTTGCGAAGGCCCTGGAGTCTTCCAGGGGCAGTGTGATGTCCTGTGCAGGCTGCCTGCTGCCTTTCATCCTGGCTGAGCCTTTCACGGTGTGGGTTGCTTTGGGCAAGTTAGGTAATGTTCTGAGCCTCAGTTTTCTTACCTATAAAGTGGGGATAATGGTAGTATCTCCTTAGATCAGGTTTTAGGGATTAAAGAGAAAAATATACAAACACAAATAGAAATAAATACATGCACACATAATATATACTTATATACCTATATCCCCAAACATCCAAAGGTACAGATTGATATTTAGCACAGAGTCAGGAAAGAACAAATAGTCAGTGGTAGCTATTATTGTGATTCTGGAAACAGTTTATTCCATCTCCCTGAAGGTGAACTTCTCCATCTGTGGACGGCAATAATTGTTAGCAAGTCCTTCAACATTATCAAGCCCAGTCTTTTGTCTCCTAACCTCCACACAAAGATTCACTATTTAAACTAAATTATAAATTCTGTGCTCCCAAAGGAGTAATTTTAAAACAGGTATTGGTCTTGTTTTGCCTTCTGAAACTATAGACGATAATTCTTTTTATTTGCAAGATTCACCTTCAAATGAGAGAAGTGTGTTATCACCCTAAATCAGAAGAAAAACGTCTCTCTTTTGAGTATCTAGGTCCATTGGTACATTAAAGGCTCTGAGAAGAGCTGCAATAATTTGCTTCCCCAACTCATTTTAGCATGAAATCCTTTCCTCATGTGACATCTGTTAATATCTTAGTATCCCTCCAATTCTCTGGCACAGATTTTGGTTTGTTCACCCTTTTTATAACAAGGTTTTTGGTGTTGATCACAAATACTACAGACTCTGGAGATAAGTGCTTTATTTGCACCAAAAAATAATTTAATAAACTTTTTTTTCACTTAGGAACTTCTTTTTCCACCTTTTCCTTTGGGGCTTTTCAGAAGGACAGTTTTCACTGTCTGCCAAACTAGGAAGACAATAGGGCCCGAGGCAAAGGAGCCTGCTCTGGATCTACTCTCTTCTCCCCTCCTCCATTTCCTCCTCCTCACCAAACAGGAAAAGCAGGAACAGGGCTCTAACTCTCCATTCGTCTCCCACCCCTAGCAGCTAGAGACCGGGAAGGGTTCCACACAGCCAGAAACCTGAATCTGCAACCAGAGAGATGAGCCCATTTTGTTTCTCTTTCACTGCCCGTGGAGTGCACACGATTTTGAGCTTAAAAATGTAATGCCTTAGAAGAGGCATGCTTTCACCAGAATCTTCTCTTCAGCCTCTTCCAACACTGTTAAAGCCAGTGTTGAGGATCTGCTCAGTTCTGAAAATGAGAAACTGAGCTCCTCACCCAGAGCTGGGAGTTGAGAAAAAGGTCAGTTCCCTGATTTGAATGACAATGGCTCCTCCCCATTGTTCCTGATAAGGTCAGGACAGCACTCCTTTTACAAGCAAAACATGTAATTAGGTTTGAAGGACCACGCTTTGAAGAACAGAGCCACGGGATCTCAGTGCTGGAAGAGACCCGGATATCTTCAAAACCAGCACTTCCATTTTACCAATGACGCAGCTGCGGCCCAGAGAGGTTAAGTACTTTGACCCAAGTCACAAAGCCACAAGAGCTTCTTCAGCTTCAGCCAACTGCTCTAATGATACCTTTCTTTCCTTTCCTTTCTGCTCTTGCGTATGTGGCTTGTGGAGACAAGAGGGCATGTGGCTTCACAAATCTGATTCCTCTCACGCAGTCAAAGAATATATTATTGTGCTTAAGATCTCTTTCATTCATTCAATAAATATTTTTTTAAGTGCTTACTGGGTATCAGGCACTGTGCCAGCACATTCTTCCACTGTGTTTGTTAAACAAACACAAATTATGTCCCTCTAAAGCTAGTAGAATGAGGCCCCTGGCCAGTCGCTGTGTGTACAAAAAATACTGTTTTCTGTTTTCCAGTTCCTGATAGCAGAACTACATTAAGTTCCTCCTCTTCTAGTCCCTTATACTCCTTAAATCGAGACAGCCCATGTCTGGGGCCTGGGGTTTGAAACTTTTCAGAGGCAGCCTGCCGTCTCTGTGTGTCCATTTCCTTCCAGGGGACAAGAGGGCAGTCCCCTTCCCTGCTGACTGGGGTGGTTCAGGGTAGTCAGAAGGCGGTGCCTGTGCCAGCCCCATTTCCACCATGTGAGGGAGCTGGCTGAGCTGATTGGGGGTGTCCCAGGGGCAAGCAGACTGATGCTAGGGGGAAAGGGAAAGAAAGAGGGACTCTGGTCTGCAGGAGTCAGGTCCCACCCTGAGGTAGTAAAATTTAAATTCAACAAAGATTTACTGTGTGCCTTCCTTAGGCCAGTCACTATTCTAGGTGCTTGTATATATCAGTGACCAAAATAGGCAAAGACCTCTGCTTTGTGGAATGATGCACGAGCTACTGGATGGCAGCTTCTTGGACTTCACGGAGAGTTCAGAGACAGGGCATTGCATGGGGCAGGCCCTGAGGTTGCGTGCCAGGATGGAATGAGGACTTCCAAAGGAATGCTTTTCTGCTTCCCACATCTTGTGGGCCCTGACTTTTGCTGTGCTCTTAATATGAGCCGAAGTTGCTCATATCATTCCTTGGACCTGAGAACTCCGATCTTCTGACATTCTCCCATAACTACGGGCAGCAGGAGGCTGTGGGAGAAGATGGGGCTGTTTGAAGACTAGGGCCAGCACAGCAAACTTGTCCCTGCCATCAATACTGTGAAAAGAGTCTAGAAGGATGTTACTATAACATTCCAGAACTCAGAAATATCAAAGGTTGGCATTTCCCTGCCTAACCAAATTAGAAGACAGGAGAAGACGCTCATCTATTACAGCCGAGCCAAAGTATGGTTTTTGGTGTGTTAGTTATATATTGTTGCTTAACAAATCACCCCCAAACTTAGCAGCTTAAAACTACAAACATTTGTTATCTCACAGTGTCTGTGGGTCAGGAATCTGAGTGTGGCTTAGCTGGGTCCTTTCGGCTCAAGATCGCTTGTGAGGTTGCAGTTAAGCTCTCAGAAGGGGCTGTGGCCTCATCTGAAGGCTTCACTCATTGGGGCAAGGGAAAGGATCCACTTGACTTAGGGCTCTTTCATGACAGGGCAGCTGGCTTCCTCCAGGGCAAGTGATCCGAGAGAGTAAGAGAGGACCAAGATGGAAGCCACAGTCTTTATATAACATAAACTTGGAATTGACATCCCATTGCTTCTGCCGTATTGTTAGAGTAAGTCAGTAAGTCAGTAAGTCTGTCCTACACTCAAAGGGAAGGGATTACACAAGGGTGTGAGTACCAGGGGATGGGGATGATTGCTTGCCCTCTTAGACGCTGCTACCATCCCTAGGAACTTGTTACAGATGCAAGTTATTGGGCCCCATCACAGACCTACTAAATCAGAAGCCCTGAGAGTGGAGCCCAGGAATCTGTGTTTTAACAAGACTTCTAGGTGATTCTGATACATGCTGAAGGTTGATAGCTATTGCCTTAGAGTAGGGGTTGGCAACCCATTTCTATATTCTAATAAATATTTTAAGCTTTGTAGGCCATATTATTTCTGTCCCACCTACTCAACTCTGCCATGTACTGGGAAAGTAGCCATAGGCCATATGTAAATGAGTGGACATGGCTGAATTCCAATAAAACTTTCTTTATAAAATCAGGCAGTAGTGGGATTTGGCCCCTGGGGCAGAAATTTGCTCAGCACCTCATTGGAATATCAGAGAAATTTTGTCAGATTAGAATTGAATAGAACTATTCCCATGTTTACTTTTTTTAAATCAAGGCAAGGATCTGCTTTTCTCTTTCCTGTCAGGCTAGTCTGAGATAATTCTGACTCCCCAGCTCCTAAGTGACTACCAAGACTCAGATTAAGTGTTCTGCATATGCTTAAGGTCTCTAACTCTGTTTTTTTTTTTTTTTGGTGGCTCCCCATTAAAGCCCGAGCTCTTTGAGATAGTATAGGATAGAGGTTAGGAATATGGGCTTTGGAATCAGATTTGACTATGAAACCTGGTTCTACCACCTACCAACTCTGTGAGCATGGTAAGTTACTTAGCCTCTCTGGGCCTCAGTTTCCTCATCTGTGAAAGAGATAATAATGGTATTACACCCTATACTGTTATCGGAAAGAGTTGTTTTGATTTATCTACAGCTGTGTGACAAATTTAGTGACTCAAAGCCACAACAGCTGGGCAGGTCTTCTGCTCCCAGTGGTGTCCTCTGGAGGCTGGACTGGCTGGAACATCTAAGACAGTTCACTCTATCACCCACAGGGATGCCTGCTGGTGCAGGCTGTCAGATGGAAGCTCACCTGGGCTGTCAGCAGAAGCACCTCAATTCTTCTCCTCATGGCCTCTGCATATGGTGTGGCCTTCTCAAAGCATGTTCCCCAGGAGGGAACATTCCAAGTGCATACAAGCAGAAGCTGTAGATGTCTTAAGATTCAGTCTTGGAAGCTACCCAGCATCACGTCCTCTGCAAGTCCTAGGACTGGCTCAGATTCAAGAGTGGGAGTGGTAAAGAATTCACAGCCATCTTTAAGCCTTCGTAGGAGTAAATGAAATTAATCACAGGAAGTGCTTGTCTCAGTGCCTGGGCTACAACGAGCAATGCATATTAATGAGTAATATTAGGAATTTCTTTGTGTTCTGCTTATGGGGGCTTACTGCCCATCTTTGGTAAGTCAACCAGTGTTTCTCCAGGGCCTGCTAACAGTTCCTGGAAGGCCAAAGCAGCATTCTTCTCTTTTCTACATTCTTAGCCGTTTCCTACATCAATTCTCCCAACTCTTTAATTTGCCCAGTGCTCTCTCTTCAGGAACCAAGTGCCCTTCCACAAGCCTGGGAAGAAGAGAGGGGGACAGGCTGAGGAGGATGCCCTGAGGTCATTTGGTTGGTTCAAGGATCTTGAGATATGGATTTTGAGCCATGGAAAAGGTCCCAGCCTGTGGGTATACAGAGAATCGGAGGACTTCAAATAGAGGAAGTGCCCCCTCATACTAATTCTCCTTATTGGAGAGCCCCTGTGAAATCTGTCCCTTTGTTAAGTGTGGAGGGGGAATGAAGCATGTTGGTTATTAAATTCCCACTTGGACATATCCCTTTGAGAACAAGCAGACTGCAAATATCACAAAGCAAAAGGAAAAGAGAGGTTGTATTTGGAAGGCTGATTCCAACTTGGTGTGAAGGCTTATCCCAAGCTAAAATTAAGTAATAGATGCCTAAAGAGGGCCTGGGCAGGCAACATAGTTAAGTGGCAAGGTGTAATGCAGTAGGAACTGGTGAGGACTGGGGGAAAACGGAGTGTGAAGACCCCATTAAAGGGCAAAGCTTTACCAGTTATCTTCTTTTGTGGCCATATTGGCAATTGTTGCTAGATTTTCACATTTTTAAAGAAAAAACTGAAATCCAAAGTTTCATCTGAAATTCACCATTTAGAAGATGTTGGCAACTAATTTGAAATTGTTAAAAGCATTGCGTGAGCCCATTAAAAATGCACACACGTGTGCACATATGCATACACACAGCTGTGGGGAAGATGCAGCCAGCAGATCTATGCAAAAGATATAGGCAGGGGATTGCACACTTGAGCAACATTTCTCCTTATTGTTTTAGTTTTGGGGCCATAACACAAAAGAAATAGAACAAGGACAGGGTGAGATATTGGGTATTTCTGGAATGTTTTGAAGCAAAATCATGTCCCAAAATAATACAGAGATTTATCCTTACCTATTTAATCATCAAAAATAATGTCACCTTGCAGAAGTGCTGAGCTCTAAAGTATCAGGAAATGATTAAATGGAAATTTAATGTTCTGTATAAAAGAGCACAGAAATGTTCATGTCTTGTCAATTGACTATTTAAGAGCAAGTGTTGTTCTTCCTACTTTAATGAGGAGGAAATAAAGATTCACCGAGGTTCCTTTAGGAACTGTTAAGTAAGATAAAATAGCAACCTGCATCGGGAGTTGACAGGAGGGATCCCTTTCCTAGAAAGGATTTTCTAGAAGACAAAAACAATTGACCTACAGGGGCTTTCCAAGAAATTGGAACAATGGGTCTGCAGCCTACAGAACTGCAGATAAGCAATACCTGGTGATAAACCAGTTCCATACAAGAGCGATAACTTATCAGATAGGACACACTATACCAACCAAAGTATATCTGCTCCCCACTCAGTAAGACCTCTCTATGTAAAATGGAAACTTAACACCAGCTAATCAGAACATTTCTTGCTTGCACCTGCATTCACCCTATATAAGCTCCCTCTTTCCACTCTCTCAGCAGAGCTTCCTTCTACATTCTACTTTCTGAATCGTTCAATAAAACAGTAAGATCCTAAATTGCATGAAAAGTTTTTCTTTTAACAGAACTGACCAGAAATCCCAAAGAACTCCAGCTCTTGAACTGAGACAAGTACAAAGAACGTCTGTGCTTGCATCCATGTAGACTTTTTATGGGTAGAAAAGAAATCATTATGACTAATATTAACTGGTAAAGCAAGAGGGATTTAGGTTGGATATAAGTAAGTATTTCGAAATTAAGAGGACTAAAAGGCACTGGAACAATGCAGAGAAGCTCAAAGCTCTTTCCCCCCCTGGGATTTGCAAAGGGAAGAATTATCAGCTTTCTTCCTGATGTATTCTGCAGGCAATCCTGCTCAGAGGGGGTGGGTGAAGGAAGCACCCTCGGAATCTTTTTCCAAGCTGTGATTTCTTCTTGGGCCCAGCAAACAAAAGCCCCCCATTTTACTAACCCACCAAAATGATTTACCACCTGTCTCTTCCCCTAGGAGGTAAACAGGCAATAAAATAAATGAAATTCCTATTCTTTATTACTTGACCCTCATAAATCATCACTTACCCGGTGAGCGCTTATCTCTAAGGCATCTCAAAATATTTAAAATGCTATCTCCTTTATTAAGAATGAAATAGAAGAAGTGAACAAATAACCCATTGACGCTGTGTCAGTGTAAGGACAATTCTGTGAGCAATAACTGTTGAATTTCAGAAAATGACCTGTGTGTGTGTTCTAAAGTGTGAGGCTTCCTAGAGTCCTGTCTGTTTCTTTCACTCTGTTGCAAACCTTTCCTAGGATTAGATTCACTTTTGGATTTCTAGGTCCTCATAGAGCAATTGATAGATAAGATCATATGGGATATTCCTTTCCATATTTGGTTACTTAGAAAGTCTATCACGAACTAAAATCTTACGGTACCAAAATAGGGACCTTTTGTATGTGCCAGTGAACAGGCGGGTGCTATCCTGTCACCATGACAACAAGCATTTGCATTAAAAGCAGCTCCTCAGACCACATTGCAGTCACGTGGCCTGGAGGGACCCCTCTGAAACCCTTGTAATCATTAACCATGTTCTGTAACAGATAATTACCTACTGAAGCTCGCATTTTCTCTCCCTGAGTGCTCTGTGAAATTCATGGGGTGCAAGACCTACTCTAGCGTTCTTTCCCTAAACAAGTAAAATAAATGGGCCTTCCCCTTGAAATCTGGGAAAGTCTGCATCTTTACACAACATTCTTGTGCTGGCCGTGGCGTCATGCGTAGCTGTCATCTTGTACTCTGGACGGTTCTTCGCATCCGTCTTTGACTGTCTTCCATAGGCAGCTTCCACCTTGCCCTGAGCCCTTCTTCTTTCTGCCTTTCCTCTTTTCTCTGTGATGTCTGCACACTTATTGAACTTTTGGTGCCAATTTGTGCTTCCGATTTATTGCACGCACTTATCAGGATGTGTAGGGATCCTTCTCTCCCCTGTTAATAGCAATTTTCCCTGTAGATATTTTTCTTTATCACATAACATCATTCCCTAAGACTCCTAAAGCTTGTGTCTGGTTAAGAGCTAGGGAGTTTGTGTTTCTCTCTTGGCTCTAGTTTGACCAGAAATATCCCTCTTCACGGGAGAAAGCTTCATTTTCTAGGTTCCCTAACCTCATTTTATCTTTGGGGGGTATACTCAGAACTTCAGGGGGCCTAGAGGAAATGGATGTTAAAAAGAGAGCAAGAAAGACAGAAAAAAAGAAAGAAAAGAAAAGTCCAAAATCCCCAAGCCATGATAGAGATTGATCTTTACTAACCTTTCCCAGGGATATGAATGATATTATTCGATTGTTTTACAAATGGGATGTCGAATCTTTGTGATGATAGAGAGTGCTTAAGTATTTTAAATTAAATGTTCCCCATCTAGGATACCTGGATGCTAAAGGTAAAGTAATTGCTATAAAAACCTGGGTCATCTCTTGCGGGCAGGGATGGGGCTCAGAGAAGGAGAACACGAATCTCATAACATAGTTGACTCCTTGCCCCACTAACCTTTCATTGAGAAAAAAAATTGACTATGATGAGCTTCCACAGTTATATGGGGGCCACATTTTCTGAATTCCAAATCAGACCCATGGCAAACCCTAGGGTTGGCGAGAGAATAGTCTCCAAACTCACACAACCTAAAGAAGTTTGGACTTTGTCAAAGCTCTACTCTGAAGGGGTAAAAAGACCCAGGAGAGTGAATGAAGGAAGGTGGAGGTGCATTGGGGAGGGGTGTTCCCGTGCTGAATACATGTATACATGTTTAAGTATATGTGTGTTTATGTGTGTGTGTGTGTGTGTGTGTGTGTGTATGTATATATATATATATATATATATATATTTAATGTGCCACTCAGGTCTTTAAAACAACAGCTGGCTGGGCCACCTCTGTCTACTCGATTTGCTTTCTCTCCAGCTGCCTTGTTCCTATAATATTATAGCTCCCCTTTCTGCACCCTCTCTTCAAAGTGTAGGTAAGGAACCAGCCCCTTATTTGTGCTACATTTCAGGCAAAGCTTCAATCATGAGTTCCCTTGTGATGTAGAAACCAATAAACCTCTGACTTGAATGGCCAATAGTGAACCGAATTATACCTTTCCTTCTTCTATTTGAGTATTGTTTTATTTTATATGCTCATATCTTTCTAATGGTAGGTATAAAAATGCCGTGTATATGAGGAAAAACCTATCGGACTCTGATGGTGTGTGTGTCAAACTTCTCCAATAAATACTACCCCTGATAAAGATTCTTCTGGGGTGTGAGTTGAAATTGGAAATGCTGAGACCCCATCGGATCATATTCCTGCAAACCTAAGGCAGAGGAAATTCTTGACATACAGAATATAATTACTCAAAAATGGAAGGTGGCCAAAGTGCTAGAGTAAAGATTTCCTGTTCTAAAACAAAGTGGGATATTTCAAGAACCTCCTTGTCATAACTGATTGAACACAATTTCCAGCAACGAATGACAATATGCTAGGGCAGGAAGACAGCAGCTGGCTATTGTTTGGCCAATCCGTTGTTCTGCATTAATTTGAATTTTTTTTTTTTTTTTTTTTTTTTTTGTTGGAGCCCCAGTGGTGATGAACTCATTTAGAATCTCTCTGCCTGCCACATGTCAGTTCAGAAATATTCCAACAAAATGTGGCATTAGTTATGTGATGTGGGATCTGGGCCAACCAATCGGATACAACCAATGTGGAGAAGCTTTATTCATTGACAAAATTAATAAACAGTCACTGTGACTGGAGCCAGTCAGAAGGTAGCTTATTTATAACAGTTCAGTACCTTTGGGATGACTGGTCTAATGCTCGATTGGCTTCAGCCACACAATAGTTCTGTTGTGTATACCAATCTGTGTGTCGGAGTCCGCAGGGGCACTGCCACAGCTCTGTACCAATATCCATCAGATAAACAGATTAAATCTGCATTAATCACAGGCCCCAGTGCACATGCTGTCAGTGCCCTTGAATGTTGCCAGGACAATCAATTGCTTTGGCTTGGAAAAACAAATGCATTTCTATCATTGCTGGAAGTTATCACCTGGGTGGCAATGTTCGAGTACATCGGTATTATCTTTTAATTAATGAGCACTGAGGAGTATATTCTGACCATGACCACATATATATGCTATTGTGGGGTGGGGAACAGTTAGAAAGATTGAACCCTTCTGTCTCGTACCTAAAGTAACATGCATACTCCTTTCATGACCTATAAGACTGGACATTATTGACTTCTGCCTACCTGTCTAATGATCCCCTACATTTTCTCCCTCAAGCACTATACTCCCCTGATGCTGGTCTTTCCTGCCGTAGGCCTTTGCACTTGCTATCCTCTGCCTGGAATGCTTTGATCCCCAGATATTTGCATGGCTGGCTCTTTCTTGTCTCACATCTCAGCTCAAATGTCACCTCCCCATAGAGGCTTTCCTTGATAACCAAATAGTAAGATCCCATTCCTTCCCTCTATATTGCATCATCTGGTTTTATTTACTTAGTAGCATTTATGACCATCTGAAATTGTTCAGTAGGCTATTTGTCTGCAATGCTGCTCAACTGAGTTCACTACTATATACCCAGCCTCTAAAACAGAGTTTGGCACATAGTTGGCACTCAATAAGCCTTGCTGAGTGAATGAATTTTTCTGGCTGCGGTGTATCTGTTTTTGGTTAAGTCAGTGGCCATGCATGGTTCAGAGGAAAGGACACTTCACCAAGGGGCTTGAATGCTTCTAGTCTAGACTCTGCTCCTGACCTATTAGTTGGCCTTGGGTAAGTCATTCAACCTTTTTGGGCCAAAGCAATGTTTCTAAGTGCTGGTTTTTGGATGAGAGGAGAGCAAGTTGGGTAGTTAGTATTTTCTGTTTTAATCATTAGAGTTTTAACCTTGAAGGAGATGGGAATAGGCCATGCCATAGAAGAATATCCCAAGATGAGATGATAGGAGGATACCTATTAGGATCCCAGGAGGCACATCATTAAATAGCTTCCACACTATTTAACAGATATCTAGGCCAGGAGATTGTTTTTTCTCTCTTTGGTGGCCTGTGGCTCAATGAATATTTAAAGGCCAGTAAAATTAGATTATTAGAAAATGAAAGAAACCAATAGTCACTATAGAGCAGCTTCTGTCTAGAGTCCCAGTGTTCCATTCTGCTCATGGAACTTGTGAAGGGAACTTAGGCAAAGCCACAAGGAGAAGCTGAGCCGTGGAAATCAGATAAAAAGTTCCCTGTGCTCCTTTTCCCATGCTGATGACAACCTTTACTTCTTATTCTTACCGAAAGCCTTCAGGTTCAGGAAGTCTAGCAAGTAGGTTCATAAGGTTGGATGGCCATGTTGTTCCCAGCTTTAAAAGACGCTGCACCTTAACATGTTTTTAAAGGATCCAAGTAGTTTGAAAAGCAGCAAAATACAAGTGGCAGCGTGCTTATGTGAAAGCAGAGCTGTTGCTCCCAAGGTTAGAGACTGAATGCTGTCTTTTCAGAAAACAAAAACGAGGCTGTTAACTAAAAACAAGAACAAGAAATTCAACCCCATATAAATTCTTCAGGGAAAATAAGATGTGATTTTCAAAAGAAGTTTTGGAATTGTAGTTTTGTTTCAATAGAGAGTCATTCTGATGTAATTTTCTGATATTACAGCATGTTTCTTGCATAACTCTCCAACCTGCCTTTATCACATATGTACACTAAATAGAATGTTTTTTTTTTTTTATTTTACTTCTAAAGGAGAAAACATGAAAAAGGTAACTTTTCAGAGAAGCGTTCTATTCAAAGAAAATGCTTTGCGACCAGTGAAGTATTTTCCAGGGCTTTACACAAAAATTGTTTCAGAGACAGTTATTTTATATCCAATCAGCCTATATTCTTCAAGAAATTATTTTATTGGAGGGAAAACAGGCATCTCTTTTTCTTCTTCTTTTACTTGTACCAAACCATTGCCCTTGCCAGGAACATCTAGGAAACCTGAATAAAGTACATTACAAAAAAATGTTTGTTTACTAGCATCAGAGAGACACCAAGCCTGTTAAGATTTGAAGAGACAGATTCTGGGAATAAAGAAGCCTCATCTAAATAAGCCAATTATCACATGCTTCTTTTTCCCTGGGGCATTTTATGAGTTTAGGCATGGGACAAGATGCTGAGAATCTGGGAAGAGGGTTGGATTCTAAGAGGTAGAGAAGACATATGAGATTTTGGCAGTTACATGAAGCTGGAGAAACAAACTAGAGACCGGATGTGCATGGCAATTAGAAGTTAAAGAATCCAAAATCTTGGAGAGAAGTGGACCTGAAATTGTACTTGTTTTCCCTTCAAAACATTTACGGATTATTATCTGTAGGAAAAAAGACAAAAAAGGTAACCAGAAAGCTGCTGAAAACAATATGGATTCTTAGGTTGTGCTGGGGAGACAAAAATTTGTGTTCAGGGCCCATCAAGAAGAAGGAACACTAGGCAACATCCTAGACTCTTGGTTGGGATTCCTGGAATGGGTGTGAACCAGAATTATATCAGGACTTTTAAAGACTGAAGACAAGTCTTGAGCAAGTTTAGATCATGATTGGGTTGAAATGATATACCTCTATACTGCCTGGCAGAGAATAGGGTGTATCTTCTTTGGAGGGATATAATCCAGAGCCTCTACAACTTTTCATGTACAATATTTGGCATTCAATTAAAAAAAAATTATCAATCATACCAAGGGAAACAGACTTTCTAGAAAAACAGACCAAGAAATAACCTAGATAGGAATTATCATACACTGACTTAAAATCAATGGCAAAATGGGGAATTTCACTAAGAATAAGAATCTATAAAAGAATAGCATCAAATAGAAATTTTAGAAATAAAAAAAAATTACAACTGAAATTAAGAATTGAGTAAATGGGTTTAACAAAAATAAGACACAGGCAAAGAGGGGATTAGTGAGCTGGACAGTAAGTGAGTAGAAAATATTCATAATGAAGCATGGATTTAAAATGGATGGCAAATACAAAAAAGAGTATAAGAGATGTGGGACATAGTGAATATGCCTAACATTTGTGTGTTTTGAATTACAACAGAGAATGAGAAAGAATGGGGCAGAAGACTATTTGAAGAAATAATGGTAAAGAAATTTTCCAAATTTATGAAAGACATCAAGCCACAACAGGAAATAATAAGAGAACAAAGATAATATTAAAGGAACAACTGTAGGACTGACAGCTGACTTCTCAACAGGAACAATGGAATCCAGGGTATAATGACAGGATGATATCCCAAATACTTGCCAAACTAGAATTTTACATCAAAAGAAAAATTCTTTCAAAATGTTAGGCCAGAAAAAGACACTCCAGACAAATAAAGAACTATACATCCACATCAGAAAGATATATAACAACATTTAAAATTATGGGTAAAATGCATGAACAGGTATTTCGTACAGAAGAAATACACATGGTGAATTAATATATAAAAAGAAAAAGAAAGTAGAAGGTCAAAATAAAACTATTCTAAGTTTCCAAATAACATTTTAATCACTCATTAGATCTTTTGGATGGATGAAAAAATAATAGATGTCATGCCAGACTGTGAATAATGAAGCCAGGAAGATAGAAATTTATCTTTTTATTTTGTAAAATGATTTTATTACATCTACTTTATTGAGAGGAAACATAGAGTCAAGGAGGTTAATCTAGGAAGGAAGTGTGGGAGTAGAACTCATATTTACTGGCCCTGTGGTCTCAAACCATTTTTCTCTTTGATGCTTCAATTTTTTTTTACATATAATAAACTTTATTTTTAAAGAAATTTCAGATTACAGAAAAGTTAGATGGAAAGTATAGGGGATTCCCATATACCCCACCACCACCCCTCCCCCATTTTCCCCTATTGATAACATCTTACATTAGTGACACTTCAATTATTTCTAGGAAAAGGCATAGTACGAATTGGTCCCTACTCTCAGGGGGCTTACATTCTAAGGGTAGGAGACAGCCAATAAATAGACAAATGATAATCACTTTTGAGAAAAATGTAGATGATAAGAGGATGGAAAGACATGGAATTACCTTTTTAGATTAAACTGATCAGGGGTCACCTCTTGGAGAAGTTTGAATAGAGATATGAATGAAATGTGATGTTTGAATAGAAATATAAATGAAGTGAAGGAGCAAGTCATGTAAATACTTGGGGGAAGAACATTAAGCTCAAATAAAAACATCAGAATGAATGGAGCAGAAATAGTAAAGGGAAAAGTAAGGTTGGGGCAAATAGTCTCTTTTTAAACTTTTTTTTTTAAATTGAGGTTTATCATTCATACATGAACATCCATAAACAATAAGTGTATAGTATAAGTTGTGAACTTACAAAACAAACATGCATATCATCATACAAGGCTCCCATACATTATCCCACCACCCACACCTTGCATTGTTGTGACACAATGGGGCAAATAGACTTAATAAGCTATGGTTAAAAGATAAAAAA
>JAQZBX010006922.1:33607-45675 GCA_029593785.1 Cabassous unicinctus | reverse complement strand
GCTATAAAGCACCTTTTCATGTACTTATTAGTCATTTGTATGTCTTTATTTTTAAAGAATATTTTAAAGAGGATTTTGGGATGGTGATGCCCACTCTGCCTCTAATTGAGAGGGGGCTTAAACCCCATGGGGCATATGGATGGAACTGTCTTGCTTGCAGTTGTAGATAAACCCAATAAATTTTGGGTTTCAAATATTATGCATTTCACTATTAGAATTCCATTTGTTTCTTTTTATAGATCCTATATCTCTTCTGAAATACACATTTTCACTTGTTATATCCACATTTTTTTTCTGAAAATTCCTTGCCATATTTATTGAATTTTTTCAAAAATAATTGCTAATTCCAATAACAGTATCATCTGTTGGTTTTTGTTTAATGACTGCATTTTCTATTAATTATGGGCACATTTTCCTACTGTTTGCAGGCATGATAATTTTTAAAAAATAATTGTTTTCGTTATTTATACAGGAACTTTAGATTACATACACATTGCATTGAAAATATAGGGAGATTCCCATATATCTCACCCCTCCCCCTCCCGTACTTTCCCTCATTAACAACATTTGTTACAATTGATGAACACATATTGAAGCATTGTTATTAACCATGGTATATAGTTTACATTATGTATTACACTTTGCACTGCAAAATTTTATAGGTTTTGATAAAATGTATAATGGCCTGTATCCGACATTGTAATATCATGCAGAATGATTCCAATGTCTCAAAAATGCCCCATGTTACACCTATTGTTTCCTCTCCCTCTCCTTAGAACCTCTGGTAACCACTGTCTTTTTATCAATATTACAAGTTCTTCCATTACTAGAATAATAAGTCTACTTTAGTCCATTGTTGCATTTCCCCTTTATGTTTGTTCATTTCTTTATCTTTTGGGATTTTGGGATGGTAATGCCCATTCTGATTCCTATTGAGAGGGGGCTTAGATCCCATGGGGCAGATGGATGGAACTATCTCGCCTGTAGTTGAAGATATTCTCTGCTTCTGGGTTGGGTGTTGTTCATCACCATCCTTTTGTTAGTTGTCCTGGGTGAGTCTGATGAACTGGAGAGTAGGTGTTGACTGCAACTCTGCCATGATTCAGGGCTTACCTGCTTTATTAGTCAGCCAAAGAGGTGCTGATGCAAAATACCAGAAATTGTTTGGTATTTATAAAGGGTATTTATTTGGGGTAGAAGCTTACAGTTACTGGGCCATAAAACGTAAGTTTCTTCCCTCACCAAAGTATGTTGCTATGTGTTAGAGCAAGGCAGCTGCTGACATTTGCCAGGGTTTAGGTTTCTTGTGTTCCTTTCTTCCTGGGGCTGTGTTTCTCTCCAGGCTTAGCTCCTCTGTTTCCTCCATAAGGTCAGCTGTAGACTATGAGGCTCTCTAGGCTTTGCCCCTCTCCACAAGGCCAGCTGTGAACTGTCAGGCAAATGGCTCATCTCTATCCTGGGGCCTTCTCTCCTTCCTCATGACCAAGCTCCTCTGTCTGCTCGCCTCCCTGGGCTCCAGCATCAAAACTCCAACATGAGAACTCCAACTCAAAAACTACTACAACTCTGTCCTTTTTCATGCCTTTTATATTGATTCCCCACCCACTAAGGGGTGGGGCTCAATGCCCTACTGATGTGGCCCAGTCAACACTCTAATCATAACTTAATCATGCCTGGATTAACAGACCAGTTTACAAGCACAATCCAATATCTATTTGTGGAATTCATAACTATATCAAACTGCCAAACTGCTACACCTGGCATATGAACCGCCAAAAGATTTAAGTCTCTGGGACAAATATTTAATGGGCATAGTGCTAATTATAGGTTCACTTAAATGGGATAGAAGAACCATGTGTAGGAAAATTATAAATGAGTCTAATTTGATATATTGGGGAGATGGATTATCATATATTCCAATATAAAGCCCACTGATGGGGTGCCAATTTCCTGGAGTTGTCTGCCTGCCTATAATATCTAGAGGTCTCTAGAACCCCCAGGAGCACCCCTATTTGAGGCACTGTTTACTATGGCAGGCAGTGAGATCCTTCTGAGATGTGCATAAGTGTAACCTCTGGAATGACCTCCCAACTCACTTTGAAATCTCTTAGCCATAAAAACTCATTTCTATTTAATATTTCCCCCTTTTTGTCTAGGTCTTTCTTCAAATGCATCGTTAGTTGGTGGTTGGTATTAATCCCTTGGTGCCAGGGAAGCTTATACCTGGGAGTCATGTCCCACATTGAGGGGAAGGCAGTGAATTTATATGCTGAGTTTGGCTTAGAGACAGGCCACAATTCAGCAACAAGGAAGCTTTCAGGAGGTAACTCTTAGGCAATATATATTACTAGACCAACTTTCGATTTCACAAGAACATTGTTCATCAATATCAAGAGCCTGGAGTGTTGGTCTGCCCTCCTTTGCTAGGAACTGCCTATATTATTCTTGCCACTCTATGAGAGAATGTAGGAGGACTCACCCAGATGGGAATTCAATATTCCATCTGTTATTCACTGAAACAACACTCCATAACCACGTGAACACACTCACACTCCAGAAAGGCATTCCCCAGGTGCACCCCCCACATGCATCCCCCTATTGCTGACATCCTAGACAAGCAATCTTCCCCTACCACCACTGCAACCCCTCTGCAACCCAAAATCTCCTCAAAAACAAAGCCAGCAAAAAAAAAAATGCAATTTAAAAATAAACAACAAAAAAACAAAAAAAATTTTTTTTTTAATTTGCATTGTGCCTTTCATCACTATAAGATCTCTTATCTTTCATGTATATTGACAATGTCTTCTGTATGTTCCCCCAATGTCTTATTTTCTTTTTCACTTTTATTTTCAGAGAAGCTTTAGGTTGCAGAAAAGTCCCATAGAAAATATAGGGGATTCCCATATACTCTTCCCCCTCCCTCCCCACATCCTTCCCTATCAATAACATCCTACAAATATGGTACATTTGTAGCAATCAATGAACAAATATCAACATTGTTACTAACCATGGATACTGGATTATATTATGGTTTACATTTAAAAAAATAATTTATTATTTTTAAAGAAACTTTAGATTACATAAATGATACATAAAAAACATAGGGGATTCGCATATGCCCCAACCCCTCCCCCTCCCACACTTTCCCACATTAACAACATCCTTCATTAGTGTGGTACATTTGTTACAACTGATGAGCGTATATTGAAGCATTGTTACTGTGGACTATAGTTTACATTATGGTTTACACTCTGTTCCACACAATTTTGAAGGTTATGACAAAATATATAATGGCTTGTATCCATCATTGCAATGTCATGCAGGACAAAATGCCCCTCATATTACACCTATTCTTTCCTCTCCCTCTCCTTAGAATGTCTGGTGGCCACTGCCCCCACATCAATGATAAAAGTTCTTCCATTGAGAATAACAATAAGTCTATAGCAGAATAATAATAAATCTACTTTATTCCATTGTTCGTTACTTAATCTTGAGGATTTGGGGATGGTGATGCCCACTCTGCCTCTAATTGAGAGTGGGCTTAGATCCCATGGGGCAGAAATGAAAAAAAAATAAGACACTGGGGGAATATATGGAAGAAAATGCCACTGTACATACAAGACAACAGATCTTACAGTGACAAAAGACATGTCTAAAAATTTTTTATTATTTAAATTAAAACTTTTTTTTGGATTTTATTTGTTATTTTAAAAATTACCATTATTTCATTTTCTTATTATTTTTATTGGTTATTTTCTTGGCTTCATCCTTGGAGAGGTTTTGGATCACAGAATGGTCACAACTGTGGCAGAGGAGGATTATTGGTATGGTTTACCTTTTGCACTGTATACTTTTATAGGTTCTGACAAAATGTATAAAGGCCTGTATACATCATTGCAAGATCATGCAGAACAAATCCAATGCCCCAAAGATGCCCCATGTTCCACTTATTTCTCCCTCTCATTCCCCTCAGAATCTATGGGAACCACTAAGTTTCAATTTTTGACCGATAAGGATCTTAGTTACACACATTAATATTGAGGGGTTGACATACTGGTCTGTTTCCTTTTATTAGGCACTGCCTATGTACTTGAGATGTTATTACCCCTATATTTGAGAGCATAGCAGTACTTCCCAGAATGGGAGTTTAATATTTTCTCGTTTATTGTATGGGTCTCCACCCACTGAGATAACACCCTATGTCAAGAGGAACACATTCATATTCCACAGAAGCATGCTCCAGATGCACCCATTCCCACATATCCCCTCACCACCAATGCCTGCACCGTGACCCTCCCCTGCCATATTTGCCAAAAAATGGCACAGACCTACAAATCCCCAGAATTCACCTGTTCCTTCCTCCAGTTCTCTCCCCAGTCCATAGATAATCCATTCCAACCCTCACCCTGCTCACCCTCACATTCTAGCACCATCAACCACTCTAACATCTCTGCACCACTATCATCCCCATCCACTGCCAAACCACTCCCATCCCTCCTCTTCATAGGTTTAGCCCATAGTGAGCTTCGACTCACCACACTTTATTCCCTTTCTGTATCCTGATAACCTATCTTCCAGACTCTAGCTCTGTGACTCTGTTCAATTTGCTTAGGATGTATAATAATTTTTATTATAATGTGGGCATTATGTGTAAAGTGACACAAGAAATTGATCTTGTGTTTATTGATGTTTAATTTTGTTTTGTGTTATTTTATTAATTTCATAAGAGAATGTAAATAATTTCCTCTGTCTAGTTGTTAGAGTGATAGTCTGTAAGTGTAAAGATTTTTAGGAGTGCTTCTCATTTTCATTTAGATTGACTTCAATGATTAGCTCTTGCTAAACTCCAGCAGCACTTCTTACACCTTTTTAAATGGCTATACTTGATATGACGGTAACTCTTATATCAGTTTCAGCTTTTCTTTGTCCACATATGGATTCAACTCCATCAGGTCTCCATAATCCAAGAATTGTGAGAATGTGGACTATTGCTTTTTCTCTCTACTTTCAAGCCTGCCCCCCATTGCTCCTTTCAAAATTCAGTGGCTGGCTGGGAAAGAGACTTGTTGTGCCATGTGATTTGTTTTTACATTTGCCACTTTTTCAGATTCCAAAAATTCCAACCATTCCATATATCATCTAAGACTCAGCTGAGTTCTTCTCATTCTTACAAAGTTTGTTTTGTTTATGTGAGTTTTGTTCCACTATCCATTCATCTGTACTCAGACCTGGAGACTGCCCTAAGGTTTAGAGGATGTTCTCACTCTGAAGGGCTCATTTCTCTCTGGCATAAGTTTAACAGGATTCTTTCAATACATTTCTCTTTGCTATACTCACAGAAAAGTATTGTTTTTATTTTTCCCAGATTTTTTTTTTGTTGTTACAATGGCTCTAAAGGTATTTCATGTTTTTCCACATCCTAACTAGAAGCAGGAGTTCAACAGAGAGTAATAAGATTTAAAAAGAGCAGATTGCTGGGACGCGGGTGTGGCTCAGTGGCTAGAGCCCCCGTTTACCATATGGGAGGCCCAGGTTCGCGTCCCGAGGCCTCCTTGTGAGGGCACACCGGCCTAAGCGGTGCGGTGGGCTGATGCAGCAACCTCACGGCAGGAAGCGGGTGTGGCGCAGTGGATAGACCACCCGTTTACCATATGAGACGCCCCGGGTTCGCTTCCCGGCGCCTCCTTGTGAGGGCAGGCCGGCTGGCGCGGCGCCATGGGCTGATGCGGCAAGACCTCACAGCAAGGGGGAGATAAGCAGACACAGAGAAGACACACAGCGAAATCGACACAGCAGCACAAGCAGCAAGGGGGGGATAAATAAATAAAATAAATAAATCTTTAAAAAAAATAAATAAATAAAGATCAGATTGGGCTTAATATAGCCCAAATCACCAAAATAAAATTCAACATATGGAAAAATAATACTTTTTTTGTTATTAAAATTCTTTACAGAAGCTTTAGAAAGCACAGAATAATTACAAAGAAAATCTGAAATAACCTCTAATCTTGCTTCCTTGAATAAATAGTATTATTATTTTAGTCTGTACATATAATACAAATATACGCACTGAAATATTTATAAAAATCGGTATAATACCATACATACCATTTTGTTAATATTATTTATTAAAATTTAGTTCAATTCTATTTGACTTAAGTTCATATTTGGAAGGACTAAATGTGCTAAGTACTCAGAATAGAAAAACATGTAAGACCCAGCTCCTAATGTATAGGATCTTACAATATAGTGGGGAAGAGATATCAATAAAGCAAAGCATATTACAATATTTGAAGTGCCATTTTTGCAGAAGTGTGCAGTGTCTGGTGTGAGTCTATAAACTATCTCAAGGACATTTGATCAGAACCTTTATGTATGTTAGAATTCCGTTAGTATGGGTATGGGTGCTGTGTTTGTATAGACGTACGTGTGTGTGTGAATGTATGGTGAGCAGTTAGGATGTTCTAAGAGAGGGTAATGTAGAAGCAGAAACATTTATGATGTATTTAAAGAACAGCACACAGTGCCCAGTCTGCTGGGAGAAAGCCCGTTGACAGACTAGTGGGAAAGGTGAACAGTAGAATATAGGACAGGAAAAATGAAGGCAGTTTGTGAAAGGCCAGGAACACTCTTCTGATTATCATAGACCATTCCTTATAATATAGACTTTACCTAGTACTTCTAGCGAGATTTCTCAGGTTTTAAAGTCTGGGATCATTTAAATATATCTGTAATTTAAGAATGTAACTCTTATCTATATGTGGATGACCAGTTCAAATGGGGAGACACCAGAGTGGAGACAGGGAGATTAATGGCTGAGCTATTATAATTTATGGAAGGATAAGGAGAAACTGAACTAAGAGGCCATGGATCACAGTGGAAAGAAGACTCATACTCAGGAGCCAGCCTGCCTGGGTTTATATCTTTCTACCACACATAAGTTTGGTGACGTTGGGAAAATCACCTAACTTCTCTATGCTTTGAGGATGGTAATAGAGTTGTTCTTCATTGCATTGTTAGAAGGATAAAATGAATTAGTATTTTAAAGTGTTTATAACAGTGCCTGGCACTCAGTAAGAATTATGCAATTGTTAAATAAAAATGAATAAATAAAACTAAACCAATGAGGCAGTAGATATAAAAGGAAGATGTCAGATAGGGAGCAATTTCAGAAGAAGAATTGACATGTGTTGACTTTACAGATATAGCTGTGATGCTAATATTTCTAGCTTATAGTGTAGATAATGATACCATGACACAAGAAGGAAAACAGAATATCTATGGCTTAGAGCTAAAAATAAGTTCAGCTTAATATATTTTAGATTTGTGTTTTAAAGAAAAATCAGTCCTACAAGAACAGTATTTGAGAGACTTGGTATAAAATAATTAACATAGCGAATACCTCAAGGGTTATGTGACCACAAGCTCAATATGAACAGCCGTGAGACTTGGCTTAGTCTGAGTTAAGAAAGAAGTGATGTTTATACTGTACTCAGCATAAGCTGGACTACATTATAAGGTACAGTGTTAAATTCAAGACCCCACACAAAGTCTGGTATACACACTCAGGGATATAGGCAGAGAAAAGTGACAAAGACAGTGAGGAAGTGATCTACTGTTGTATATGTTGAATGGTTAAAAGTCTTCTCTCTGTTCTCATAGCACTTGGTTCATACCACTTCTATAACATAACTTACCTTCCATTGTGGAATAGTTAATTACAACTCATATATCTGCCTTTAGTATATTATAATACTATTTTTTATTATTGAGCACCTACTATGTGCTTGACATTGTAACAGACACTTTATTCATTATTGTATTTAATCTCACAGCAAATTTATATGGAAAGTATCATAAATAGATAAGTAGAAGATGAATCTTCTATGAGTATAAAAATGTAATCAATACATAATACACTAGAACACAATACCCTTAGACAGGCAAAATCACCTGAAGGAGATAGGACATGATGATGGCCAGGAAAATTAGCAAGGTTAAAGAGACACAATTTCAATAAGAAGAAAGCTTGATCATTTATAGAGGCATAGAAATAGGAATAACACAGATATTGCTAAGTTTTGAATTTTCTGGTCCTAACTGCTAAAGTTCTCTTTAAGGTAAAGATAATGTAGAGAGGTTTGTAGCATTGGCTTTCAATTATTTCTGGTTACAGTTTATAAACTCACCTTTATGGTATAAAGAGTGCATCCAAATACCTCAGCTTGATGCCATTAAATAGCCAACTCTTCTCACTTCCTTTATTCTGTTTCCATGTTCATCAAGCTGTCTTCTAATCCCCATATAATTTTACTTACATGGAAAAAAACACTTTTCATATAGTTAAGGCTATATGGTCTGTTTGAAAATAATTTTTCCTGAAAAATCAATAAAGTGGTTGTGATTAGGTTTTGGCTTTCTCTACGGTTTGACTGTAGTAGAGCATGTGCTGAGCGTATGGCCATGACATTTTTCTAGTCTCTGTGGCATTAATTTTTCACTGTAAATCAATAAGTTAGAATTCTGATGTCTGAACCTATCTTGTGTATGTTTCTGTACTCATGAATCAGATTGCCAGGGTCTATTGCCCCTTGATATGACAGGAGTTAGCTTCAGGGTCTTCTAGCAGCAGACCAGAACAAGCTGGCTTCCTTTAAAGCACATTGCTGGATATCTGGATACATACATGCATATTATAATAGATATACATATATGACACTATGTTATATATATACATATATATATGTATACAGACACAAATCTCTCTTCCACTATTTATTTTTTTATTCTCATTTTTGTTTTAGTCCATGAAATAAAGCATGATGTAGACTCTAAGCTCCATGAAGCCCATAATTCTTTTGTTTGCCACTGTTTACTCTATAGTTGGCACATACCCTGTAATGTATCAGAAGTTTAATGAATATGTGTTTACTGATGTGTTCACTGATTGACTGGTATGCTTGCTAAAGAAAAACTAAAAAATGTGGATAAGCAAACAGAAAACAACAACAACAAAAACATAAAGTTCAAATGGGTGGAGACAAGACTGGTGACAATCTAGGTTAAGAGTTGGCAAAGTTTTTCTGTAAGGACAAGATAGTTAACATTCTAGACTTGTAAGAGGTCTCTGTCACAATTAGTCAACTCTGCCATTGTACCTCAAATGAGCCATAGACAATATGTGAATGAAAGAGCATGGCTATTTCCAATAAAACTTTAAATTGGCAACAGGCCATAGTTGGCTCTTGGGCTGTAGTTTGCTCAACCCTTGGTCTAAGCTATTACAGTCCAGAGTAAGAATATGGAAAACCGAACAATGGCATTTACGTTCAGAAATGCTAAATATACAAATATAATGTATCTTAAGGAATCCAAACGTCTGAAAATGTTGGAGTGTATTTGTCATGTAAAGTCTCACATCTACTCATCATCATTCCTCAGTAAATTCCCTGATATGGCTCAAAGGATATTTTACTAAGGCATTAAGAAAAATATCAGTGAGGGAGCACCAGCAACCTTGGAAGGCTCTGTAATGGCTGCTCTCTGTAGCCTGGAGATGACAGAGGGAGAAGCTGCTTTTTCAATGGGCTCTAATTTCAGTGGGTATCACAGGGTCCTGGAGAGGTCAAAGTCATGAGGCAGCACTTAATTGCCAGGAATAAGGTGTGACATTGACCATAATGGACAGTGTAGCTAAAGTGGTAATCAGAATTTTTTGATCTTCAGAGGTCTTTGGCATTGGCTAATTGACTCTGGTTTCCCTATGGACTTGTGATCCATTTTGTGGACCCTTATCTTTTTCACCCCAGAAATCTCAGTGTTGCTCAATGGACTTAAGTACAAATTACCCTTTGTAGCAGGAATACATTTATGTATATGTTTAATAACAGGGATATTCCTTCATCAAGAATGATACAGCCACTGTCAATTGCCTAACCAGTCTATAGCAGACACCAACACTCAAGCATTGATAAAGCATCATTCTCTGTAGAAATTAAGCAGCCAGCTGTGGCAGGTTAGACACCTTCCATCATGCAGGAGGTGGCAATTCATTACCGGAATGGACATTTATTCTGGATATGGATTTTCCCTTCCTTCTAGCAGTGCTTTTGTCAGTACAATTACCCATGCACTTGATGAAATCCTGATTCATCATCATGGTATTCTACAAAACATTGCTTCTAACCAAGAAAGTTATTTAACAGGAAACAAAATATAGCAATAGATTAATGCCCAATAAATATATTGGTCTTAATGCATACCCTACCATCCAGCAATTCTTTGACTAACAGAAGAGTCAGTAAACATGCCAATTAGGAGAACATAAATCCCTACCCATGTTCAGGATGTTACCCTGTAGGATATGCTTTTAACAAGTAGCCAATAAAGTAACTCACATTTGAATATCAAAAGGTGGATGTCAGAGAAGCACCACTCATTAGTCTGCAGAATGAACAGTTTGAATAACTTGGGCCTCCTAAAACTGCTATTTAAAACTCTTACCAGCAGAACCACAATGGTTCCCTTGAATTGGAAGTTGAGATTGCCATCAGACCATATTGGACTCCTCATTCCACTGAACTCACAGGTAAGAAAGAAGGTGTCTTTGCTAGTTTGGGTTATTGACCTTGATGATTAAGAAGAAATTGGATTTTTGCAGCACAATGGGATCCCAGGAGATCTTAGGCATGACTTTTGTCCTTCCATGTCACCTGTGTCTGTAGTAAATTTTAACAGAAAACCACAACAACACAAACAGAAAACTACAGCAATGAAGGCAGTGCTGTTGAGAATTCATATTCTTCCCAAATGAAGATGGGCATGACTTTACCAGGTATAGAACACTGACCTGCTAGGGCAAAGGGAATATGGAATAGGTAGTTAGAAAGGAAGGGAGTTATAAATATCATCCATGGTCTCATGACCAGATACAGAATTGAGAACCTTAGCAGGGAAGCCAATTTTTTATGATATTTCATACACACACACACACACACACACACACACACACTAAATTTTCCTTCTGTCTATCTTTCTTTTAGTCTTTTATGTAGTGATTTCTTTTAGTGGCAAACTTGAAAATTTAGTCTTTATGTTACAGAATATTCAGGTGGTGTTATGAGTGAATTAGAAGGGTAATAACATCATCCAGAGATGGGAATAGTGATTGTTGGAACTTTGTGCCTCCTTTTTTTGGGGCCGGGGGGAGATGAGAGAGTCTTTGAAGATTTTTTTTTAATTAGAGAAATGTTGGGTTTACGGAATAATCAGGCATAAAATACAGAATTCCCATATACCACCCTATTATAAACACCTTGCATTGGTGCAGTACATTTGTTAGATTGATGAAAGCACATTTTTATAAATGTACTATTAAATTAAGTATAGTCCATGGTTTAACTTTGGGTTTGTTTTTATGACGAATACTTGCATTTTGTTAGGCGGATGCATGAAGTTGTTTCTGTAAGGTTTAAATATAGTAGGAGAATGCATATGGACACTTAGTGGCTGTGACAATGTGAGATTATTTGTGAATCCCCAAAAGAGAAAGATTACGCTTGTAAATTTATCTGTTCCTCTGGGTGTGATAACCTTCGAATGTATTAGATTCAGCTGACGTGCTTTGATTAAATTACCTGTTAAGATTAGGGCTTTGATTTGACCACATCAGTAGGGCATGGCTCAGATTGAGTCTCTGCCTCCTTGGTGGGGTGATATAAACAGACACTCAAGAAGACACACGGAAGAGGAGAGAACTTGGTCATTTCAGTCCTGCAATGAGACAGAAAGGAGAAGGCTCAAACAGCTAAAGCCCCGGGGAGAGATGAGCCATTTGCTTGATAGTTTGAAGATGAAGATAACAGGGAAGCTGAGCAGCTGAGAAGGCCTGGAAAGAAACGAGCCCTATGCCAGAGACTGATACAGGAAGCCCTGAGAGACCAGGCAGAGGTCAGCAATCATATTCCTTCAATACGTGACAACTGACTTTGGTGAGAAAGCAACTTGGAGTTGGACTCTTTAGGGCCTTGTAACTGTAAGCTTTTACCCCAAGTAAATACCCTTTATAA
>JAQZBX010006922.1:0-33507 GCA_029593785.1 Cabassous unicinctus | reverse complement strand
GCACCCCTTTGGCTTACTAATGCAGTGGCCAAAAGTGTGGATTTTCCTAATTATTTACATTGTCTCTCAGAATCAAGTTTACCTTATCAAGCTTATGCTACAGTTCTGAGATTTCTGAGACTGGGATTCTGTAAATTACTTTTTCCAGGATACTTTGTAAACTGCTTTCCATTTGGTTTCTGCCAATGGGAGACACTCATGGCAGAAGGGGGGTGGTGGAGAAAGGAATAACTTTCTATTCTGAATCTCATCAGCTTCCATTAGGCAGTCAGGCACAGCTATTTCATTAGTCTCCAGCTTCTTCTCACATCCTCACTACTAGTTTTATCAGAACTCCTGAGCCCAGTACCAGCTGGCCACTCAGCAATTGGTGGTGCAAACACCCCCTACACTACATACTACCCCCCATTGAGAAATGATAACACTAGCTTTACTATATCCCCTCTGAGATCTAAGCACCAAGTACAGCAAGGGCCCTCCTTGAAGCTCCTCTGTTCTGTTAACTCAACTTCTTCCTAATGATGACTTCTCCTTCCTGCAATTACTAATATTTGGGTAAGCTCAGCCCTATGGGTAGTAGTTGCTTCCCATAGTAACACATATTTGGGTTTCCTCAGCATTCCAAATCTTTCATCCATTCAATCCTTGGTAATCAATTCCCTATATTAAGTTCCATCTGCTTGAAATTCCTAGTGTGCTTTCTGTTTCACTTATTCATTTTAGAGGCTGTATTTAGATGGACAGAACTTACCTCTGATTCATCTTTGATTCTTAACACTTATCCCAGTACTTGACACTTAGCAAATGCTGGGTAAATACAGAAAATTTATGAGGCATGGAGATTTTCATAAAATATTTGAAGCACTGCCAGATTGAAGAGGAAGGAAAGTTTTCAAACTATGTGTCTGATTATAATAGAAATTATGGAGAAGTAAATTTTGGTTCTACATTAGGTGAAAATTTGTATTTCCAGTAATGTAATATGTTATATAAAAAACACCAAAGTGTTCATCACTGAAATTATTCAAGCTGAGGTTGAATGACCTTTTATCAGGGATACCATAGAGGGCTATTCCTTAAATGGGCTGAAGGTTAGATATTATGATCTTTTAATTACCTTCTAGTACTAACATTCTATGGTCTTGTTCTTAAAATATTTCTTAACTAACTCAAACGCACTCTTTCTCTTGCCATTGATGAGGGCACTGTCATAGTACACTAGAATGCTAATCACTTATGTTTGCGTAGAGCTTACCATTTTCAAAATGCTCAAACATTCATTTTCTTTAATTTTTTCAAATTTCTGTAAGCAAGGGAGACTGGTTATTATGTTTATCAGATGAGAATACTGAGGTTCAGAGGGTATAAACAATTCATCCATTGTTTCTTTATATTGCAAAAGGTCATGACTGCATCTATAGGACCATGTTTGCAGACACAGGAGAGAGAGCGAGAGAAATCAGAGTTGGAGGGTGCTTAGATGAAATCTGGAACTCTGGATACCTAGAGGCCTTGGACCTGGATTTGCAAAAATTTTTAATGTCTCTTTCCCAGCCATTATCCCTGTTTTCTGTTAAAAAATGCATTTTATGATTTAGCCATTTGGTCCAGAATTCCAACAACAGGTGAGTTGTTTTATGGAATGTTTTCTTTATTCAAAAGCAAAATAGCATAGCGTATGCTTGAAGAATATCCATTTTTGAAATATTGAGGTTAGGATCATTCCTGGTGTTTGGCCTTTCTTCCTGCCTTTGGCTGAATTTATTTTTGGGTCTGAGAGCTAAAGAGTATAACAACTCTGGTGGCTTTATGTGTAGAAAAACAAAGGAATGGTACAAATTAAATATTTTTACTGAAATGTGGAGGTTATAGAAGCATTCTCTGCCCCCATTATCTTCAGAAGTCAGAATTTTCATACCCCCCAAACAGTGTGGCATTTAAGCACTAAATACCCTGGGTGTTGATTAAAATTAGTAACAGAAAACACAACTTTGGAAGCCTCCTCATTGCTTAGCTTTAATATGCACTTAAACTAGGGAAAGATACCAGAGAATGTTGATGTAGGCCCATGAGATGTCTTGTAGGTTAATAAATACTCTCTCAGGTTCAAAGATGCCATCCTGTATTTAAGTGCTAAGCTACGTGAAATTATATTTGTGAATTCAACCATGGCACCAAAAACATGCAAGCATATTTTATAACTCATTCTTCCACATATTTGAGAATTAATAAGCCTAGATTTCAGGAAACAAACAAGTAGGCCCAAATTTATTTTCCACTAGCTGGCTTATAAATTTGAAACTCTAGTTTCTACTCCCTATCACAGTCCTTAATAAATACATGTGGCAATGCTTGTTCCCCAGGGGCCTCTCATTGAACATGAGTTTCATCTACTCTGTTGGATGATGGGCTACTATTCCTTTAAGGTGTCCTCCACAGAGATCCACTACAATAAATTTGTACATGCCTTATAGCCTATATTTTAAGTCATACCACCAGAAACCTACCCTCTAAATTTGGCATAATATGTATGCATTCATTTTCACGATATGCTAATCAAAGACCAAAGGTTCATTTTAGTTTTTTTGGATATACAAGCACATATTTAAAGTATTTTAGGAACCACTTATCTAGAAGTTAAAGTTTCTCATCTGAATAGAAGGTTGAAAACAAATGTGGAGTTGCCATATATTGGAATGCCATAAGACCTATCAGGCTATGTTATTTTAATAGTTACCTTATTTCTAGAAGGAAGAATCATGTAAACTCTCCATGACTGACTAATCAATTTTAATTTCCTACCCATGTCTCAAATTTTCTTTATATTTCTTATATTCAGGGCCCAAAATATAAATGCGCCAATAAATCCTCACAATATGGTAAATGCATTTCTAGTCTGTGCTAAAATTTTAGTCCTTTTTTGTGCAGTCTTGTTAACTCCTCTCTCATTCCAATCATAACATTCTCTACTTCACACACAGTTATTTTTGAATACTCTCCATTCTTAAGCCATCAACCTAGTCCTTCAAGTGAATTGCATTGCCAACCCCTCCTCTCCTCAATTTTCCTACCTGTGACAGGGCTCAAAGATGTCATTAAGAGAAGTTGTAACATATTTAGCAGTCCTTAAATGTCTAGAGTATATATAAATGTGGAAGACTAAAAGGAACAAAACGCTACTGGGAAGGTAGTTGGAGAGAAAAGCATTGAACATATTTCTCCCCAGGTGATCAAAGCTAGATGGATTTATAAGGGATATCTGGTTCTGCAATTGTCAATGCACTCTAGACAGAAAGGCTGAAATTTGATCAATATAGCAATGCCATATCAGCCCCCCTGGCACTGATAACTAACTTATAACATTAGGAACAGTTACTCCAACTATTGTGGTGGTGGTATACCTTGGCCCAATTCTATTATTTTTAATAAATGCTATTTTTGTGGCAAAAATAGTAATTCATAGGAAATTAAATAGAATTAACTAGAATGTGTTTATCTTCTGATTCCCTTACTCTGAGATGACCACTGTTTTAGTGGCCATTATTTTAGTTTGCAGGGCTGCCTAAATGTAATACACCAGGAATGGGTTGGCTTTTACAATGGGGATTTATTATTTTATAAGCTTACAATTTCAAGGCTGAGAAAAATGTCCAAATCAAGGCATCATCAGGTAATGCTCTCTCCCTGAAGACCGGCTGCCAGCGATTCTGGACTCCTCTGTCATGTGGCAAGGCACATGACAGTGTCCACTGGTCTTTCCCTTCTCTTCTGGGTTTTGTTGCTTTCAGCTTCTGGCTTGTGGGGCTTTCTCTCTCAGCTTCTGTGGGTTTTTATCTGTCTCTTTTTCTGTATTCATCCTGTTTATAGAGTATTCCAGTAAGAGGATTAAGACTGACCCTGGGCCATGCCTTACTGAAGTAACCTAATCAAAAGGCCCTTAACTGAAATTACCTAATCAAATGGTCCCACCTATGATAAGTTTTTCACCTACAGGAATGGATTAGTTTAACATGATTTTCTGGGGAGTGTACAGTCTCAAACTACCACAGCCTCCTTCTTTCAAATCAATTCCAGGGCACTGTAAATAGCTTATTATATACCATTGTTGCTTGAGGGTGAAGAGGAATAATGACATCTATGAAAAATAGAAATCCATTCTTGAAAGGAACAATGGTCTTAAAATCTATTCATTCATTCATTCATTCATTCAACATAGTCAATAAAGCCCTGGATTGTGTTCTAGGGATCAAACAGACAAACAAACAAATAAAACACAGTTCCAGCCCTTGAATATAACAGTTTAAAATGGAGAGACAGGGTAGTGGATGTGGCTTAAGTGGTTGAGTACCTCCTTCCCATATAGGAGGTCCCAGGTTCGGTTCCTGGTGCCTCCTAGAAAAAAGCAAAAACAAAACAAGCAAAAGAAATGAAAAACCAACTCAAGGGAGGCAATGTGGCTCAGAGGTTGAGAGTCAGATTCCCACATATGAGGTTCCAGGTTCAATCCCTGGTCCTGGCACCTCAAAAAATTAAAAATAAAATAAAACAAAATAATAAAATAAAATAAAATAAAAAAATAAATAAATAAAATAAAAAATGGAGAGACAAATGTCTGAATAGAATTGATTACTGAAACTAGTGGCAGATAGAATATATCAAGCTAAAACTTTGTGGGTAATATCCACTTTAATTCTTCAACCCCATTGTACAGATGAGGAAAAGGAACTTTGGGAATGTTGTCTGTGACCTGACCAGAGCCAGAGAGCTGTTAAATGGCAAAGCAGGAATTACAACCAAAGGCTTTAGATGCCTCAGATAACACAGATTCTGCCATACTGAAGTTCTTTTCCTTAGTTACCCTAGAATATTGAGCAAATATTTTGTTACTTTCCATTGAAAATTAAATGATTTTGGCAGTTTATAGCACATGAATTATTTTTCTTTCCAGTTCTTTCAATTCTGGCATTACCTTTAAGCCATTTTTATTTGAATTTATAAATATTCATTGAATGCCTACTCTTTCAGACACTAAGAATACAATAATGAGTAAAATAGGTCAAACAGATATGGTCCTATGGTAGTTAGAAGTGTGTGTGGGGGTCCTATTTTTTTTTATCAGTTTGACTGGGACCATCTTGCTAATCTTGTATTTAAGCAGAGACCTGAATAAATTCATGGAGGGAACCACATGTCTGCCTGCAGAAACAAAAGAAGCAAAACAAATGAAAAACCAACTCAGGGGAGGCAACATGGCTCAGTGGTTGAGAGTCAGATTCCCATATATGAGGTTCCAGGCTCAATCCCTATGAGAGAAAACATTTGCCATGGGCCTGGCATGTTTAAGAAACAAAATGGAGGGCAGTGAGGCTGCATTGAACAAGAGCGCAGCACAAGATGAAGTCAGAAATATAGGAAGGGATAGGATCACGTAGGACCTTAGAGGCCAGAATAAGGATTTTGGATGTTACTCTGAGTTAAATGATAGGCTATTAGAAAGTGCTGATGAGAGGACTGAAATGTTTGGACTTACATTTTAACAGATCACAAGGTGAAAGCAAGGGGAACTGTTAGGAGATTATGTAATGATCCAGTTGAGAGGTGATAGTGGCTAGTGATACTGTAAATCAAAGAATTTGTCAAGGTTTGGATATGCTTTGAAATAGATTGCTACTATTTGCCATTGAATTGGATGTAAGGTGTGAGGGAAAGAGAATTTGAGATAGCCCCAAGAATTTTTGCTTGAGGAACAGGAAGAATAGAATTTTCATTTACTAATAAATGGTTAGATGAGCAGGGTAGAGGAGATAAATTCTTTTTAAAGGAATATGCTGGTCAGCCTGTTCTAAGATTTTTTTTTTTTTTTTAAACCATAAAACTTTTAACATGGAGCCTTTATTGCAATTCATTTGCAAGAAGCAGACTTTGAGAACTGCTGTTCTGGGTTTAAACTTCCTGCTTGCACACATATCATCCTTGAATGTAGCATATCCCACCGTATCATATGCAGTCCTCTGACTTTCTTTTAATTTAAAAATGTATGTGTTTTACAGTCTAATACTCTTTTGGGTCACAGAGTGTGAAGTTACCAAATCATACTTCTTTTTGTCACTCCTGAAAGTATTAGGTCAAATGAAATGAGAAATGACATTGTCCAGATCATATGACTTTCTTAGTAATAATAATTCTTGTTTGCTGTTTTCTAAACTCATTCAGGTACTTTCTCAGGAATAGAAAAAGAGGCAGGGAAAACTGTAGGATTAATAAATTCATTCCATTTCTGAACTTTCATTAAATTTCTAAGCAATGCAAACAAAGATGGATTTCTTTAGTTATTATTATTAATCTTATGGTTTCAAAAGGTTCTAAAATCATGAATACCTGAAAACTCCTATTATGAATGCAAAAGCTGGCTTAGCAACTCTTTAAATGTTGAGAAATGATTTTAGGGTTGCTGCATTCACTAACAAATATACTAACAAACAAATTGAGAAACTATTACCAGACAAAAAGCACTTTTTTCTTTAATTTTAATCCAGCTTCCTCTGAGCCTGAGAATCAGGCCCATGGTCTCAGGCTCTTGGATAAAATCCTCTCAAGACCAGGAACATCACTGTGAAAGTATCTTTTTCAACAGTTCCACATCTATTCTTATTTTTAGAGATTCATAAACTTGCCATAAAAATCTACTGTAGTCTGAAACTTGGCAAATTAAAACCTCAGTCTGGGAGCAGTTGCATTTTTCTTCAAATTGGAGAAAAACATCTCAATGGATTGAATTTCTAGAAACATTAGAAGTTGGAGTTTCAAAGGCGACTTGTGTTTTCTTATAATAAGACGCCTTTGTTCTTTTAATTATAGAAAACAAGGATGATACTATCAGAGTGAATCCCTCCCACCCAAAGAGGGCCATAGGTTGGCTCATTTAGTGGGTAACCAGTGGCTGTGAAAACACTCCATTGCTAGTCTGTAAGCTAAAATAATGATTAAGTGACATAAAGTTGCAATTTACAGAGAAAGTCTTTTACAGTAAACCCATCCATAACAGGACCATTCACGTCCTATCTGATAATCTGTGAGGGCAAATGAAAATAGATTCTAAAATGAAATACAACAGGGTTACTAACTTGGACTAAATGACAAGGGGCAGAGGCCACATTGAATTAGTCTGAACTTGCAATCTCTGTAAAGAAATGAACGTCATTAAGAGGGAATTAAAACTCGAGATAGGCAAACAGATTATAAGTGACATAGTTGTTTTAAATAAATTCAAGTCTTCAAGCCCACACAGATTGCACTCCAGGATCCAGGAACAGCCTGGAGATGAATTGCAAAATCACTGTCTGTATCTGAAGAAATGTGGAAAATGGGAAAGTTGCTAGAAGACTCTAAAAGGGCCAGTGTAGGACATCCTTGATGAAAAGAATAGGTGAATTCATAAAGGGCAGATTAGGAATGTTATGGATTGAACTGTATCCCCACCCAATTCCTAACTCCCATCCAGTGAATGTGATCCTATTTGGAAATAGGATCTTTCAAGATATTATTTAACAAAGATGAGGCCAAAGTGGATTAGGGTGGGCTCTGATCTAATATGACTGGTGTCCTTAAAGGAGAGGACATTTGGACACAGATAGACAGATAGAGATGGTCATGTGACAGAGGCAGAGAATGAATTATGTTGCCACAAGACAAGGAATGTCATGGATTGCTAACCACCCCCCACCCCCTGAAATCAGGAGAGAGGCATGGAACGGATTCTCCCCTTTAAAAGGAAGCACAGCCCTGCTGATGCCTTGGATTTCGGACTTCTAGCCTGGGAATTGAGACAACAAATTGCTGTTGCTTTCAACCATTCAGTTTGTGGTATTTTGTTACAGCAACCTTAGCAAACTAAGATAAGGAACATTTTTTGTTCTTTATGAACCTAACAAAGCAAGTATCAACATTATCCTCATAATAGCTCTTCTTATTTTTGAAGATATCAGTGATGCCATCTATTAACCTGCTTTGTTTTTTCTCCTTCCATAAACCCCTGTTATTTTGTTTCTATCCCCACCATTCTGAAGAAAGTGCTTTCTCAAAAGCCACTTACACAGTTTGAAAAGGCTACATATTGTCTGATTCCAACTACATGACATTGTAGGAAAGGCAAAACTATAGAGACTGTAAACAGATTACTGGTTACCATGAGTTCAGGGAGTGTTGGGGGAGGGATGAATAGGTTAGCAAAGGACATTTTTAGGGCAATGAAACAAATCTGTATGAAATCATATTGGTGAATTCATGACATTATGCATGTCAAAACTCATAGAACTGTACACACAAAGAATGGACCTTCATGTAAACTATGGGACTTTAGTTATTAAAAATGCATCAATGTTGGTTCATCAATTCTAAGAAATGTACCACACTAATGAAAAATGTGGGGGAAGTATACGGAGTTCTGTACTTTACCGACAATTTTTATATAACCCTATAACTGCTTTAAAATGAAGTTTATTATTTAAAAATTTTTTAAAAAATCTAATAAATTTGGAAAAAACAAAGTCCCATGACTTAATTATTGCCAACCTTGGTGCCCTCTCCATCTTAAGGGTTGCCTCTGCTTTGCTTTTCTATGGCATTTGACACATTCTTGAAATAGTGGTTAGCAAGTGCATATCCTGAGTTATTATCTTCAAATTGTAACTACATCTGATTTTCACCGCAGTCTTTCCGTTACATGGCATGTTTCAGTAGTAGTTATTAAATAAATGAAATTCATTCTTGTTCCCTCAGTTATGTTTTAACACTTTTAATACTGTTTAAATACTTTTCCAATTGAACAACTTATCATCACCTCAAATGCAACATACCAAAAAATTAATTAATGAATTTTTGTCCCTCCCCAAAAGGGTTTCTCTTCCTTAATTTACCACCTTATCCAATGATACAATCTTACAGTCTAAAATTGAAGGTTAGTATTTAATTCATCACATAAGAATTTCACCTTCATTCACCAAACTTTGCTTAGTTTTAAAAATATGTTTCCATCATCTATAGTTTTATGGGTATTTTAGATCAATGACTTCTATTTTACTAATCAAAAAGGATGAACTTCATTCACCTATGAATAAATAAAATAAAGAAAATACAAAAGAATAAGACAGAGTTGACTACTTTTAATTTTGCCCAGTGAGGATATAAACAAAGTAAAACAAGCAACACAAAAATCTCTACGGTCTACTTTTATACTTGTTTTGGTAAAAAAAAAAACTCATGTTGAAAAACCCTACGCAAACTTGGTCTTTGATAGATGTCAGTTTCTTTTGGCAAATGCTGGTAGCCTGTAACAATTAGAAGCAGGAGGGGACAAGAGGCCTCCTTGCCCACACCTTTACCACCTGTTACTATGTTACAATGAAACCAAAGTGTAAGGATGAATTTTGCAATATATGCAAACATTTATTAGCAAGCAGGCAGAAAAACAATCAAAAAGCCTGTCCCAGGAAAAGGGCAAAGTCCTTGCTTTCGGGACTCTCAGCCATTCTAAAAAAGCACTTGATTTAAAAGTCACTCCAAGCTGGAAGCAACCCGACTCTGTTGGCAGGACCAGTGGAACTTTTCTGGTTAAATCATGAGACTGCATCCTCTCATAAGTGGAGGGAGCCAAGACCAATTTTCTGTAAAAATGCTGCTAGGTTGCTGAGCTTGCCACATACTTAAATTTGGTTGCTGCAGTGATGTAGTTATCTGTACCATTTTCCTTACCTACCATATATAGTGAATACTGCTCAGTTAACCAGTTATTTTTAATAGGGTTTGTGCAAATTAGCAAGCCATCTAGTTGAGTCACTCATATTTAAAATAATTGCCCCAGCCATCTCTGGGGTGCAGATTCTTGATCGAGGGTGCCAAGTGTAGATGCTTGATTAGGGTGCTTTGTATGTTAACAACTTCCTTGGGTCCACTGCTAGAAAGTAGGTTAAAGGCAATGTACAACTACTATTTATACTGAACTATTTTCAAGAAAAACAATAGACCATCACAATTTAAAAGAGTAAAAGTGTATAAGCTCCTAAGTAGGATTACCATATACTTACTCAAAAACCAGGATACTTTAAAAAATAACAATAGCTATTAACTTGGACTCTCCTATATGGGTTAACTTTTTATGGTTAGTGACCATACAAAGGATGGTTATTTAAATAATATTAATTTAGATTTACAAAAAACTTAACAAATTGTCATCATATATTTTATTTTGGTGTGCATTTTCCCCATAAACTGTTTTCAGACGTTGAGAACTATCCTCTTTGAGTGAGTCCTAATTTATTGACTATCAGTGGGCATGAGGATGAAAAGGGATGTGTTTGTTTTGTTTTTGTTTCAATTATTTTTGTTATTTTGCTCGTTTGCTTTTAAGTTTTATCCTTTTGGGAACTATCTGCCAGCTTTGCCTCTGAAAGTAGATGCCTTATTATTGCCTGGCTTCTAGTGCTTTGGAAAATTCACCTGGACATGTTTTTAAATTATAGACAATTCTGCCATAACAATTGTTTCTCTAATGCAAATGCATATTGATAAATATGATTCATAAATAAGGAGTGATGTCATTATGACATAGAAGACACTTTGCCTTATATATAATTTTCTCCAGCATATAAATGTTTTTGTCTTACTAAGTAACATCAGCTGAACCTCAAGTATATATTGCAGATGAACACATCACCTAACAAGGCTATGGTCCTGGAAGCCCTCCCTTGTCCTTCCTCGTGGTTCAGCTAGGCCAGATGCTCTGTCTTGGAAATGCATTTTGCCTTTGTCTCCACACTTAGCTTTAATCCCTCCCAGTAGGCCCTTCCAAGTTCACCCCTAAAGGCAAATTTCTGTATTTAATGATATTTATTAGGGACTCAACAAGATTTCTTTTTTTATCCAGCTTGTATAGTTTTAGGATTGCTATTGCTTATGCAGTGCTCAGATTAAAAGTTTACAGGGATTTTGACTGGTCTTCTTTAACGATGTTTTTCCCTTAAGTGAAAGAAATTTTCTAGAATGTTTTGAGGGGAGTATATATATTACGTTAGCAAAAACACGTCTTACATATACATGATTAAGCAATGATTAGCTACCTATTGTTCTTGGAAAAAACTGTGAAATGATCTTAAATTTTTATGCAAACCCTGCAGACTGAGGTAGTAAGAAATCTGCTGGAGTGAAATGGAGTATGCCTTTGTCCAATGTGCTCTGAACTATTATAATGGCTTCAAGTGGACTGCAGAGCCCACCTTTAGCTGCTCATTTTGGATGTTGAGAGAAATGTGTCCATACTTAGTAAATTGATCGGCAAGTCTTCATTCTGGGCAAGTCTGGCTGATGCTCGATGTTCTGACCCAGGATAAATGGCAAATCCAAGAGACAGAATACAACAGGAGTTATTAAGATGATCACTCTTTTTACTTTATTTACTATATTTAATGAAATTATTTTATAAACAATAAGTAAATGAGGTATATTCAAAGAAAAACTGTCTAATATAAAAACCCAACTTCTCCCTCATCTCCAATTATGCTGTTAACTATTCATGCCTGGCTCAAGCACCAACTTTATTGAGGTACAATTTACATTCAATAAAATGAATGCGTCTTAAGTGTAAAGTTTGATGAGTATTGACAAATAGATAAACCCATGTAACCACCAAGTCAGTCAAGATTAAAGCATTTCCATCTCCTAAAAAGTTCTCTAGTACCTTCTTGCAGTCATTCTCCCTGCAGCCTTGCTCCAGGCAAGTACAAATCTGCTTTCAGTCAGTATAGATTAGCTTTGGTTGTTTGAGAATTTCTTATAAAAAGAATCACATGGTATGTACTATTGTGTCTAGCTTCTTTTTTTCAGCATAATATTTTTGAGATTCATAATGTTGTTGTATGTCTCAATATTCATTTATTTTTATTGCTGAGTATTCCATTGTTGACTATCTCACAATTTGTTTATCATTCTCCTACTGACAGACATTTAGTTGTTGTGTTTTTTTTCCCCAATTTTGGGCTATTATGAATAAGGGTGCTATGAACATTCTTTCTATGGGCATGTATTTTCACCTTATCTTGGTAGTAGAATTGCTAGATCATAGGATATATGCATGTAAAAATTTATAATAAACTGCCAAAGGGTTTGCCTAAATATCTCTGCCATTATACACTATCACCAGTAAAGCAATCAATGTAATAATGTTCTAGTTGCTCCATATCCTTGCCAACAGTTGGTGTTTTCACTTTTTAAATTTTAGACATTCTAGTAGGTATGTCGTGGTATCTCATTTGATTATTTTTATTAATGGCATTGTTTGTCTTCTTACTAATGAGTTGTAAACATTCTTTATATATTCTCAACACATATTTCTTCTAGTCTATGGCTTCCTTTTTCCAAGTCTTAACGGTGTCTTTCTAACATTTTTCATTTTTCAATGTATTGATTTTTTCTTTTATAGTTAATAACTTTAAGAAATCTGTGCCTAATCCAAAAAAAGATTTCTCACATGTTTCATTTTGAAAAAAGTATGGCTTTAGCTATTACATTTAGGTCCATGGTGCATACTTTGTTAATTTTTTTGTATGGTGTGAGGTCAGGGACAAGGTTTATTTTCTTTTCATTTGGATATCCATCATCATTTGGTGAAAAGACTGTTCTTTCCCCATGTTGTTATCTTGGCAACTTTGTTGCAAATCGAAATATCTGTCAATTTATTTCTAGACTCTATTCTGATACATTGTTCTATAAGCTATCTTTACACCAATACCATGCTGTCTTGATTACTGTCATTTTATAGCATATCTTGAAATTAGGTAGTGTACACACTTTAAATTAGTTTATTTTCCCAAAATTGTTTTGGCTATTCTAGATCTCTAGTACTAACTTGTCAATCGATTCTACAAGAGATCTTGGAATTGTACTGAATCTAAGGATCAATTTGGGGAAGCTATGTCTTAAAATACAATTTCTCAATCCATAAATATGACATTGATCTCCATTCATTTATGCTTTTAAAAATTTCTTTTGGCAATGTGTTACAGCTTTCATTAAAGAATTTTTATACTTCTTTCTCAATTTATCCTTAAGAAATTTATCTTTTTTATTCTATTATATATGGAATTATTTTATAAATTTTATCTTCTATTTGTTTGTTGATAGAATAGAGAAAAATTGTTTTTTGTTCATTGACCTTATATCTTGTGGCTTTGCCAAACCCACTATTAGTTATAATAGCTATTATACATATTTCTTAGGATTTTCTACATACACAAGCATGCTGCATGTGAATAATGAGAGTTTTACTTCTTTCTAATCTGGAAGTCTTATTTTTTTTTTTCTTTTTCTTGTCTTATTTAAATTCTTAAGACAAGAATTTAAATATATAAATATACATATTTAAAGGTATAACCTCCTTCCATAAACTACATTAGTCACATTCCATAAATTTTAACATGTTGTATTTTTATTATACAATGGTGAGGGTGGATATTCTTATTTTTCCTAATCTTGATGTTTCTCTTTAAATGTGCATTAACTATAGGATTTAGATACTCTTTATAAGATTGTTATACTGTCTTTCTATTTTTAGTTTGCAGAGAGAGTTTATCTGGAATGTATGGTAAATTTTGTCAAAGACTTCTGCATCCATTTTGATGGTGGTATATTTCCCTCAGGTCTGCTAATATGATGAATTCCATTGATTTATTTTTGATTGTCAAATCATTATTGCATTAATGGGACAAATCCAATCTTTTACATATCACAGTATTGCTAATATTTTGTTAAGAATTTGTGCATCTGTGCTAAGGAAGGATATTGGCCTCTAATTTTCTTTCTTCATGATGTCTTTTTCTGGTTTTCTTCTACAGTAAATTGGGAGAATTTTCCCCATCTACTCTAATTTCTGAAATGATGTGTAAAATATGTATAATTTTGTACTTAAATGTTTGATTGAATTCACCAGTGAACACACCTAGGTCAGGCATTATCTTGAGAAAAGTTTTTATTACAAATTCAATTTCTTTCACACATATAATGCTATTCATAATTTCTGTTTCTTATTTGTTTATTTTGGTAATGTGTGTCTTTAAAGAAATTTGTTCATTTTATGTAAGTTGTAAAACATATTGGCATAAATTTGTTCTTGATAATCCAATAATATCCTTTTAATGTCTATATAATCTGTAGTGATATCCATTTTTTTTTATTCCTGATATGGGTACTGACTATTTTCTTGCGCTTATTTTTTTTTTTAATCTTGACCAGTCTAACTAAAGGCTTATCCATTTCATTGATCATTTCAAGGAATCAGATTTTGTTTTTATTGATTTTCTCTATTATCTGTCAGTTCTTTTTTATTTCCTTGATTTCCACATCTATGTATATTATTTTCTTTAGTTATTTATTTTGGGTTTGACTTATTCTTTTTTTCTAGATTCTTAAGGTGGAATCATAAATCATATAGCATTACTTTTTTAACCTTTATTCTTTTTAAATATATATATTTAAAGGTATAAACCTTCTTCCATGAACTGCATTAGCCACATTCCATAAATTTTGGTATGTTGTATTTTTATTATCATCCATATAAAAATATTTTGTAATTCCCTGAGTGAATTTTTTTCTCTGATGTATGGGTTATTCAGAAGAGTATGGGTTTATTTCCAATTATTTGGGAGAATTTTACACATATCCTTTTATTGTTGAATTCTAAATAAACTCCATTGTAGTTAGAGATCATTCACTGATTGATTTCAATTCTTTTAAATTTATTGTTGTATTGCCTAGCATATGGTCTACCTTAGTAATTGTTCCATGTACAGTTAAAAAGTAGGTGGATTCTCCATTGCTAGGTGTGGTACTCCAAAAATGTCAATAGGTTAGGTTGAATTACTGAAAGAATAGAGTAGAAATCTCCAACTATTATAGTGGATTTTTCAATTTTTTCTTTCAATTCTTTTCCATTTATCCTTTATGTATTTTGAAGTAATATAATTAAGTACATACACATTTAAGTCTGTTATGTCTTTTTGAAGAATTGACTTTTATTCTTATGAAATATTCTTCTTTATGACTGGTAATATTCCCTTCCTGAGTTCTAGTTTGTCTGATATTAATTTAGCCAATTCTTTAATGATCAGTATTTGTATATTATGTCTGTTTCTACCCTTTTATTTTATTTTCACTTTTTTATTTTTTAACTTTTTTCTTTCTTAGAGAAGTTGTGGGTTTACCTCCCCTTTTATTTTTTTTAGTTCTTTTTTTAGTTAGGCCAGTAAAAAAAAATTATTGGGAAATGGGACAAAGAACAGAATTTGCGAGAAATGGGAGAGAAAGATGGAAATACACACTGAGATTTGGTGTGGGCTTCTCCAGGCAGAGATAGCCTCCCCTTTTATTTTTAAGCTAGCCTAGCCTTTATATTTAAAATGTCTTTCTTGTAGACTGCTTATATTTGCATTTCTTTTTTAAACCAGATTTGTAGCTTCGGTTAATTCAAATATTTAAACCAATTATATTTAATATAAATATTCATATGGTTGGATTTAAGCCTACCATCTTGTTCTTTGTTTGTCCAATTTATTCATTGTTTCTCTTTTTCCTCTTTTTCTACCTTCTTTTGGATTCATCATATAGTTTTTAAAATATTCCATCCTATCACATCTATTGAATCATTAATGCTCTTTGTTTTATTTTTTTGGTAGTTACTCTAGAATTTTCAATATGTATCTTTGACTTATCACAGTCTACTTTCAAATATTATTATATAACTTTGTATAAAATATAATAAAGTCTACCTTCAAATGTTATTACAATACTTAATAAAAAACATAAGACTTTCAACAGTATAAGTCTATTTCATACTCTGATCATTGTGCTATTGTCATCATACATATTATTTCTACATATTTTATAAATCTCCCAGTTTTCCTTTATTTTTTTCCACTCTAGTAGTTGCATTTGGTTCTTTTTAATCTTTAGTTCCCCCTCCCCATTATGTTCATGTCTTCCTTTAATTCCTTGAAGCTCTTTCTAAAAGTTGTTCATTGCTATTATTTTTGGGTCTATTTCTATGGATTGACTGGTTTTTCTCCTGGTTAAAATGAGTTCCATTTGTCTTCACAGGTCTAACAGTTTTTGATATGGGGCCAGAAATTATGAATTCTACATTGTTGAAGTTCTGGATGTCGTTATTCTCCTTTAAAAGTCTAGATGTTGTTGGTTTGTTTGGTATGGAGTTAAATTCCCTGACGATTAACTTAATATTTTGAGGATTACTGTTAAGCTCTGCTAGAGCAAATCTACTGAATGCCCTGGGATTTGAGTAAGTATTCTTCACTCTGGCTGGTCAGAACTCATACAATTCTCAGTCCTGTTTCAGCTCTGGGAATTGTTTAGTTTGCAGTTCCAGTGGTTGTTTCTCCCTTGATAGTTCTTTGCTCAACATGATGGAGTCTTTCCTTATGCACACATGTCTTAGTATTCAGCCAAATACACAAAGGGTCCCCTGGACACATTTTTGTATCTTTTTTTCTGCATGCCACTTTCTTTAAAGTATTCTGCAATACAAATTCCAGTGATTTCAGCCATACCAAACCCTGATTTCTGTGTCATCTATTAAGGGAGACTTGGTCTACTTGGTTGATATGCCTCCCTGCATTGTGGTTTGGAAAATACCTCCAGCCAGAGAGTCAGGGCAATACTAGGCTATGTTTCTTCCTTTTTCTCTTAGATCACAGACTTGGGCTCCTTTAAAATTTGTTTCATATATTTATTCCAGTTTCCTAATCATTTCTTATCAGGCAAACCAAGCAACTGTTATTCCCTCATGGCTAGAGGGGATTGGAAGTGAAAATTATCTTTTAAAAAATATACTTATATTGATATTAGAATGTTGATCTCTATTGTTAAGTGGGGAGAATAAAACAGTTTACAAAACTATAGCGTCAATCAGATAACTACAAATATCTATTCATAGAAAAGAGACAAGAAGTGTATAAACAAAAACAAAATAATGGTATTGGTGGTGAAATTTTATCTTCTTTAACTTTAGTTTACTTTGCAAATTTTCAATAATCTATATGCATTTCTTTTTCAATTAGAAATATGTTATATTCAAAGTTATGTTTAATGTGGAATAAGACATGATGATTACCTCCAGTCTTTTTGTACTACTACCACCTCTTTTTAAAAAGCTTCATTAACATGACATTAAATAAATGTTTATTAATTGAAATTATTAAATTTTGGGAGCTTTTTCTACAACACATATAAAAATTATGGTCATTGCTAATTTAAGACTTAGTACCCATAGAGTTTAGAGTTGAAAGGCACTTCAAAAAATTATCTATTTCAATCCTGTAAGAAACTTATATTCAGAGAGGTGAAGTGATTTGATGGGAGTCTAATCACTAATTAAAGCAGAATCAGGACTGATTCCCATCATAAGATTTTAAAATATTGTATCATACTGTTTATTTCTTGTTTGAAGAGATCTGGAAGTAGCTTATAGTATAATAAACCATTGCAACATTAAACAGTTAGATAGCTAAAAGAATTAGGACAATAATGGAAGCAAGGGTAGATGCTACCAGTTATCTAAAATTGTACAACGGAGCACCAAATTAAATTTTCCATTTTGAGACAAAATTGGAAATAAGCATACATATATATTTATAGAGGCACACTTTTTCTTGGAATTTAGCATAAGGAGGATTTTACCGTCTCAATATGCACTCATATAACATATTTATAACAAATTAAATGACTCATTTGTAATTAACAACATCAAAGTAACACATTCATCTGCAAACGTCAGTAAAAGACTAATTCTAAGTAAGTTAAACATCTGCAATATTTTTATATTAATAATTTGCTGAGCAAACATTATCTTCAAATACAGCAAAATAGTTAGCTCTAGTTTAAACCAGGTTAAAATAAGACAAATTCTGAATCAATTTCTTCAGGATAAATAAGGATTTATAAAAGTAATGATTCATATTCTGATCTACTCTTAATTCCCTTTGTATGTTCCTCACATAGCTTCCATACTGACCTTGGGAAAGTTGTATAGGGAGCCCATCTTGGCAGACCTCATTTTCACCCCATCAGCATTTCTATTTCATTGCTCAAGTTGCCAAGGAATTTATTCTTGAAAGAAGGCTATAATTAGAATTAACTGCCCATCCCAATTTTTAAAAAAAATTTTAATTAAAAAATATATTTAGATTACAAAAATATTACATAAAAATATAGGGCATTCCCATATGCCCTGCTCCCCACACCGCACCCATTTGCCCCTATTAACAACATCCTTCATTAGTGTGGTACATTTATTACAATTGATGAACACATTTTGGAGCATTGCCACTAAGCATGGATTATAATTTACATTGTAGTTAACACTCTCTCCCACCCAATTCTGTAGGTTATGGCAAGATATATAATGGCCTGTATCTGTCATTGTGCCCATCCCATCTTGAGATGCAATCAGGATTAATTCTATCATTCTCTTTACCCTAAATTCTCTTAGTCTTCTCAAGAAGCCTAAGATTCCCCAATCACATTTTTGAACCAGATTCTCACTATATAAAACTCTATACACCCACTATTATGTCTCAGTCTCCTACCCCTGAGAAACTCATGTACCATTCCATTGTGCCTCTGAAACACATGATTTTTCAGGAACAAAATTCTTATCTCCTTACTCTCTTCTTTGAAAGTATCCCTACTTTCTGTATTAAAGCCTAGCTGATCCCAGAGGACACTGCTTCTACAGAACCTGATTTTTTTCTTTTACACCTTCATATAAGTAAGATTGGAAGTGGGATTAGTGTTCCCTTTGCTCTTTGTTAATGGTTCCAAAAGTTTGTTTTTTCCTTCTCCATAAAACACACCCACTTCTTTAAGTTTGTCATTAGACAATAACATCTTCTATAGTCACAGCTGCCACATATGATTGTGCAGGGGCACAGGGGTGTCTGCACAATAATTTCCAGTCTAAGGAGTGAAAGGGAGCTCTGCTTGCCAAGTCATGAGCTCTGGCTCAGGGATGCATACATGTGGAGGATGAGGCTCCCTTTCCTAACACGTTCAATGCACCATTCACTTCCAAGTTGAGCTTCTGTGTAGTTGTGTCCACCAGAGGGCGTGCTTGGAGGGTGCTTTTTCCTACTGTTTTTTATAGGCATCATCAACCCTAAAGGTTAGCCTTGTTTCTGCCTTTTCATTCAAAGACTTCTGACCAACTTCCTATATTCCGTAAATCTTTTATTATCTGGCTCTTTGCTTCTTCTCCAACACCACTCCCATTGTAATTTTTGGTGATTTCTCATCTCAGTCTTTACCCTCCCATGGTCAAAACCCAGACCTACTCATTGCCAACAATTGTACTGCTCCACAAACTCCATTTAAACATTCATCTCTACGACCTCTACTGCCTACATTTCTAGCTCATTCACTTTAACACCTTAACATCAAAAGTGTTTGACTCTGCTGGATTTCCAATCTATTGATTACTGTATTCTCTCTTTCCTCCTTACTCAGTTTACATTCCATGATCCATCACAGAAATCACTCCTTAGCACATAATAGGTACTTTATAAATATTTTTGGATGACTGACTGAATGAATAAATAAAGGAATGGATGGACTTTATCTAGCTTTGCTAAGATAAAGTTGACTCTTACTTGCCTTTCTCTCTTTTCCCCTACACTTAACACTTAATGAGCATCCATGCTATCATGTATCATGCTATGCTTGGCATCAGTGGTAAAAAGATAAAGACATTTAGAAACTTAAACTATAGTGGGAAGAAATAGATATCTAATTAAATAAATCCAATTTATGATTGATTCTAACAATCAGACAAAGTGTTTGGGAGGCCCAGGGGAAGAGACAACCAACTCAACCTGAGGGAGGAAGTATTCACAAAGAATGAATATTTGGTGGACAAGGAGCTGTTGATGAAGCAGAGTATTGCATGCAAAGAAGTAGTATATGAGAAGGCATTCTACCTGCTTGTAATAGTTGATTGAGTCCTCATAATATTTACAATAGTTGGGAAAAGGAAGTAAAATGAATATCAAACTCCAAGTAGTCAAACATAATTTGGTTTCTGGACAATTTATGTCCTTTACTTTTTTTTTCTTATCTTCATCATCATTCTGCCTATTATTTGTAGAGACTCAGTTTTCAAGGGGCTACTTTGGGAAAACTGATTTTCAGAGTCAGATAAGTTTAAGGTCATTTAGATTACAGACCTAATAGACACATATAATTAGGATTCCTTTTATCTGTTTCTATCCAAATATTGATTATAAGCTGAAAATAAATGTTCTATAAAACTGGTTAAATAACTCCCCTTAACTTTTGTTAACACTTAGCCTGACACATAGTGAGAATTAATAAAAATTAATGCAGTGTGACAATACCTTCAAAAATGGTACGGTTTCTTTGTAGTACTTCATCTTTCTCCAATTAGAGTACTCAGGCTATTTAATTTTCAATGTTTAGGGAAGGGCTTTTATAGTCCAAAATGGAGGAAAAAGAGCCATTTCTGCCTTTCCATTGCCACAAGCATAGACCTAAAGGAGTCAGGGGACTCAGGCAAGAGATTCAAAAAGCACATGAAGAACTCAGAGCAGGGTTTGCTTTCTCTACACAAATTTAACTTTCCGAGATTGGGGTGGGAGTCTCCTTAGAGGGAAGCCAGGAGAGCTTAAGCACTGCTGGGTTTGTGAGAAGGAGTCTGTGGCTGCTTTCTACCTTGGGGTTGATCTCAGGTTGTAGGGAGAGATGCAGAACTCTTAGATGATTTTGGACAGTCGAAAGTAGAAGAAACATGTGCTCCTGCATCCTGCTACAGGAGACAGTGAGGTCAGGCGTGCATATGCTCAAGGGGGATGGGCAACACAGAGGTCGACAGAGTTTTAATTCTGCAGAATTTCCATGGGTAATGTCTATTGGGAGCAGGGAAATGATCCCCATGCACTGAGTGAAAAATCCAAAGAGTCTTTTAATTAAGGAATGCGGGGCAATGCAACTATGATTCAGGTGGATGAGGAGAGCCAGGGGGAGTGAGGGTGTCACCGTGGATACCAGCATAAACAACCTTGAAATCAAGGACCAGCTCAGCTCTCTGTCTCCCACAAGGCTCGATCCCTTGTGAGCAACCCAGGACTGAGTTGAAAACAAGGAGCAAATGGAGTTTTTAAAAAAATGTATGTTCAGTGACAACAAGTAGGAACATTTTATGTCATATACTTCCAGGTTACAGGAATGAGAGTTATACTTACTACATTTATTCTGACATACATGAACATTACCATCCATAAATTTCTAAAAGTTTATAAGGCCTGTTTGCTACAAATTCAAATTCATGATATTCTCTTACTTGGGGCACCAAGATGAAAGAATTGCAAGGATTTACTCAACTTGACTGATTCATTATCTTTTTAAATATCCATTTTCATGTACTTAGTGGTTCCTGGGTAGTGATAAACTAAGGAGCACACAGAGCTGACACAGGAATGGAAAAGGGCCACTGAATATTTTATCTTTAAATGAGTTTTAGAACATTGACTTTGAATAAATGGTATTAGGCCTGCTGAGGGGATAGTTCTTAATTTCACATCCTTAAAAACATTTGAAAAGTTGCTAGAGTTAAAATCCTAGATAAAGTATAAACTGTCAGAGACTGAAAGCATTTGTCAGATTTTAAGAGAAGAATATCTGAGTGTTTGAAGGGCTGTATAACATGAATTTAGCATATTATTATTACTAATAATGCTGCATTTGAAAGTTGGTCTCAGAGCAGCCATTCACTCAGCAAACAAATCAGCAGCTCCCATTACCAGAGCACTGAGATGAATATCAGTACTGGATGAGGCCGATTAATTTCCCATGGACATGACATTAAAGCCAACTCTCTATGTAATACGCAATGTTGCAACAATCAAAGAGGCTGTGGAGTCCCAAATATGCAAAAGCAATAGCAGAAATACGTTTCCTTCTTGCTAAAGGAAAAGTGATCACCCAGGCACAAAATGCACTCTGTAGAGAAAAAAATGAGCAGGATGGAGTCACTTGAGAGTCTCAGTCTCTTGCTTTTAGAGTATTTCTTGTGACTAGGCTGCTGTGGTTTGCATTTCCCTTGAGATTAACTGTGGCAGATCATTGAGGGAGATTTGGAAGGTGTCTTCTAAGTTATGGAAATGTCAAAAAAGTCAAATGATTTTTACGTGCTTCTTGCCAAGTTCCCATATATTGCCATATTTGAAAATAGCATCTACTTCACAATATGTAACATATTAACCAGCTGGAATCTCTGGTCCCTGTGATTGAAAGGAAAAGAGGCAGCCATGTGAAATTTGGAAAGAATGAAAGGCTAGCATGCTACTAAATTCAAGAGAGAGTTACACAGGGTTCAGTGAGTTCTATTACCATATCTAAAGCCCTACCAAGAAAATCCACAGTGTATCAGATTGCTAAATTTTATATTTCCTCATGCAGAGAAGAAAATTTGTTGGGTGATTCAATGTAATAATCACTCTTGCTTTAAAAAATGGTTTTCAAAGTAACTCTTATACTTAAATTCTCTAATTCATTGTTATAAGATAACATATAACACAGTTACTAGAGAAATTTAAAAAACGAAGGGCTAAAGAATGTGTTCATTGAATACCTGGAATATGCCAGACCCTTTGATAAATATTTGCATGCATTCATTTATATTAATTTATTCTGCTTACAGATACGAAAAATGTGGTTAACAACATTCCTGTTCACACAACTAATTTATAACAGCACTGCATCTCAAAGGCAGATTTTTTGGACTACAATGTCCTTGTCTGTCACTATTCCATGCTGTCTTCCTTCCCCTAAAGGCAGTAGAGTAGTAAATATCACGCTTGCTTTACCAATGGAGCCATCAGGGTTAGGGGAAAATATGAACCTTGGGGCTCAACATGAGATGATCTCAGTGGGAAGTAAGGCAGATGCCTCAATTCCCAGGAGCCTCATTGTCAGCATCCTTTGCCCAGAGGGCTGACATTTCTTGCCCAGACTGTTCAGAGGAGCTAATATTATCCCTCAAGTGTGCTTCACAAGTTACCAGCTGAACAAGGAATGGAAAACAAATCTACTGAACAGTTCAACATAAAACTAATGGAGGAATCGACATCCTGTCTTTCTGTAAAAGGAAGTCATGCCTAACTAACCGATGCAAGTTCTTGGCGTAGGTAAATAAACATACAGATAAGGAAGAACCAGTGGCTGTAATTGAAGATGGATTTAGGCTTTCAAAAATCTTTCCCCAGTGGAAGCTTTTGGGCAAAATAATTACAATAAGTTTTGTGGTCTGTTTTTATCTTGTCTAGGGAGCTATAACGAAGATAGAAAGGCAATGAAGTAAAGGAAGGGATACTTAATATAAAGGAGAAATGTGTGTGGCATAGTTCCCCAAGGATTAATGCTTGGAAAAAATTTAGTTCTAAAATTTTATACATAGTTTTAAGAAGTAATCCGCGCCCCCCCCCCACCAATTGCACACCATAATACATTCTAATTTAAACACCAAGATAACAAGGAAGCTGGCAAATTTCTACAAGATCATGTGAACAGGGTAGAAGATGAAGGATGAATTTCAAGTGGTCAATAATTAAGTAATATATATTCAATAATTAATTGAACACCTACCGTTTTTTAGATTCTAAGTCAAGCATTAAAAAGATTCCAGCAACAAATTAATTCATGACCCTTGGTTCGTAAGTGCAACCTTGTGGTGCCAACTAATTTGAATAAAATGGATGAAAGCCAGTTACTTTTCTTAAAGGGTATATAGTGTAGATAAAATCAAACAAGCAAACAAAAAACTATAATACAATGCAATAAGTACAAGGAGAGACAAACACAAAGAATACTTTAGTACAGGGTTTTTCAGCCTTCTCATTACTGACATTTTAGGCTGAATAATTCTTTTTTGTGGGAGGTTTTCCCGCGCACTGTAAGATGCTTAGCAGCATCCCTGTCCTCTACCCACTAGATGCCAGTAGCCCCCTCTACCCCTGAAGTTTTGACAACTAAAATAGTCTTCAGACATTGCCAAATATGGGAGAGAGGGAAAAATTGCTCTCTGTTGAAAACACCCCCCAACCCATGTTTCAGCAGAACAAGGGGCACCTAATTCATCCTTGGGATGGTGGTGGGGCAGTGTGCAGTAGAGAAGGATAGGAGACAATGGGAGGTGGAAGGAAGACTTTAGGAGATGATGCTTGATGGTAGTCTTTGAAAATGAATAGGTGTTAGCCAGCTAGAGAGAGGCAAGACATGCTAGACGAGAAACATTTATGAAGATAGAAGGAAAAACAAACCATGTTATTCACTTTGGAAATTCACTTTACCTCAATGAATATTTGTTGAGTTCTACCGTATGTCAATCCAGTTCAGCAACTCCCATTTCCCCACACTTGTATATTGTGATATTGTGGTAGTTTGTGAAGTTTTTCTCCCACAATTCTAATATTTGTTTAAAAAATTTGAAAGTGATTTGATATTACCAAAAGGTATAATATAATGAAATCATTCTTGTCGACTGGCATTCTGATATTTGTTTTAAGTGGTAGATAAAAGTGGGGCATTAATGGAAGGCTAACTCGGTGGATGACACTTGGGGTTCATCCTTGCTTCCTTTGTATATGATTCAGCTCATAGATAGTTTTCCACATTATTTTTATTATTAGTTTTGGTGAACAGCCTGAGATGTGTTATTTAAATTAGGTGAGAGTAATAAATAATTAAAATAGAGTGTGATAAATGCACCCACATATTTTTGACACTTTTTGTCTTGAGTCTCTCTCTTTCTTTGGCTTCATCATCTTTCCTGGTTTTCCTTCTTCCTCTTCAGCCATTTTCTATCTCAGTCTCATTTGGTGTCTTTTCTTGCTCTGATCAGCATTCATCATTAAACACATTCTTTTTGAGGCCCTACTGTGTTCCAGCCTCTATTTTAGGCAATCTTGGTGTTCCTCAGGGATGCCTGCAATTATTAATTTGTATAAGTGACAGATTATGGGAGTAGATAGGGTATGATGAATCATATGGTTTCGTTTTTGTTTTGGTTGTTGTTTTGGTTGTTGCCTCTTTCACATTCACTTGAGTAAACATGCCCCATTGTCAAAGTCACTGCAGGAGGGAGAGACTGTTACTGAGGAGTATATGCCTTACTCTTCAGGTTTATTGCACAGAAAAAAAGGTTTAGAATCTTAATTGCTCTAAATATTCTTCCTGGGAAATCATTCAAACCTATGGTATCAAATACCACCTAAACATTGGTGACTATAATTCTCTCTGACTCATCCAGGCCTCCTTCCAAGCCCAAGAGCCATCTATCTACTCTTGGGTATCCCAAGGTACCACAAACTCGTATCCTGAAGTGAGCTTATTATTTATTCCCCAAATCTCTTGTCTCTTCTTGTAGTTTCTATGTCAGTGAAAGTCACAACTCTCCATCCAGTAACTTAAACCAAAGATCTACTTATCTTAGATTCCTTTCCGCATCATTCCTACTTGTAGCCACTCATCAAGAACTGGATGTTCTTCCTCTTTAATGTATTTTCTATCATTATAGTCTCTCTTTCTCATTCTTATTGACTTTTTAAAAAATTTCCAGACTGCTTCCTCTCTTCCAGTCTTCCACATTGTTGTCATAGAACAGTCAGATCAAATCATGGACCTGCTTAAAATCTTAAAATTCCCTAATGTTTTCCTATAGCTGCAGAATAACTGATCTTTTCTTTCCAGGCTATCACCTATGTTCTTTTAAGTTCTATCATTCTTATATATAATTTATTTGTCTTTATTCAACCACAAAGCCACAGACCTGGTCCAAGTTACTGTCATAGCTCCCTTGGGCAATGGAAATGTCTTCCTGGTGGTCTCTCTATGGTCATTCTTGTCTCTTCCTAATCCAGTCTCCACGTAATGCCTAGTGCAATCATTTAAAGCTATCAGTTCTCTGTAAAACCCTTAATAACTTCTCTGTGAAATAAGGACACAATGCAGTCTTTAAATGCCCAAGAGACACTACATGAGCTGGCCCATCCTAGCTAACCAATCTGACCTTGATTCTCTCTCCCCCTTGCTCAGTCTGCTCCAACCACATTGGCCTTCTTTCAGGTCTGTAAATGTGTCTAGTTCCTTTTTTCTCTAGGGCCTTCCCACTCACTGTTTCCTCTGCCTGAAATACTCTTTGCTCTATGCTTTCCCTAGCTAAGTCTTACTTATCCTTTGAGTATCATCTTACCAAATAACTTGTGGTTTTTCAAAAAACGCTGGACTATTTCTCTCACTGTTCCTTACGAGTTTTATTTTCTCAGTATTAAATAGTCTTTCCTCCATCCAACATATAGTTACTCTGTCCTAAAGAATTCAGCTCATGGTAAGTAAAACCTCTGACTTGGATGTCCTTATTCCATGTCCACATGAAGTAATGATTGTGATCTAACCTTACATACTTCACTTCAATTAAAGTCTCCTGAGAGATTTTTCTGTACTGAATTTCTCCTTACTAATGAAAATATTAACCAGCCACATTGATTCAATAAATAGCTCAGTAAGAAAGCAGTGCTGAGTTTCCTGGGAATTCAGTTTTAAAATTCCAGGGCAACCTGAAGTCAGAACTTTGCTTTTATTGCACAAATTTGGTGATTTTCTCTAGTGACCCATAGCACAAAAGTCACAAGAACTGCTTGCTTAATTTAACTTATATTTACATCCCTTTGGAGTAAAATTATTTGGGATGAATCTAGGTTTTGTTAGATGGATTTCATTTTTCTTTTGAGATTTAGAGAAAGGTTCCAGGAGAAGGGGAAAAATAAACTTTGTTTTGCTTATGTTTCTTATTATTTTTATTACTGTAACCTCAAAATACATGTATTTATTTTTGTGGATCCTCATGCAAAAATCTATGGTCACTGTTACTGTATTTTACTATCTTTGGATCCACAAAAGCCAATCAGTTGTCAGAGATAAGGGGTTGGTTTCTATTTTTGCACATGGCAAAGCTCTAATAGCTTTATAAAGAAAGAACTACTGGAGACAGCATTTCTCCTAGGGAGTGGTGGGAATGGCATTCATTAGGCAGCCCCACTACATGGATGGCAATTTCAAAATGTTCCACCTAATCCAATGCAATTATCACATTTATTATGTATAGTATCCAGTAGCAGCTATTAGCATGTACTTAAATAATAATCATACTAGTAAAAAATATTCAGATTTGTGCTTAAAGTCATTACAGCTTTTGTGCTGGTCAAGAAGCAACAAACATGATTTTATTCTTTTGAAAGCATCAAGAAAAATCTCTTATATGCATGACGACTGGAATACCTAGGTAAGGCATTTAATGTTACTAACCTTGTTGAAGTTTTGGGATTCCCATAAAAGATTGTCCAGAAAAATTTTAAAATATTGTTTGCTTACATTATGAGTGAATGATGTCAATAATTGCATTGTCAATAAATGCATGTGCAAGGTCCCAATCTTAGATCTATTCTTAGCATCATTTCAACCATGTGCAATGTTGCTTTCAGAGATTCTGAAGAAGCTACTACTTCGGAGAAGCATTTATAGCAGAGTGGAGTAGAGCAGTGAGGTTGAAATCAGTCATTTTGGATTCAAATGGTTTGTTCCAGAGTTCACCAGCTGGGTGAAATCTTGGGTTTATCATTTTTTAAACTTTATTTTTAAAGAAGTTGTAGGTTACAGAAAAGTTACATAGAAAATACAGGAGATTCCCATATACCCCCCCCCCCCTTGCACATTGTCCCCTATTAATAACGTGTTTCATTAGTGTGATGCATTTGTTAAAATTGAACAAATATCAAAGAACTGCTACTAACCATGGTCTATAGTATACATTGTGGTTTACACTTTACACTGTACAATTATATAGGCTTTGACAAAATATATAATGGCCTGTATCCATCATTGCAATATCATACAGAAGAATTCCAATGACCTAAAAATGCCCCATGTTCCACCTATTCTTTCTTCCCACTTCTCTTAGGACATCTGGTAACCACTAATTTCATATCAATGTTACAAGTTCTTCCATTACTATAATAATAATTCTACTTTTGTCCATGGTCACACTCCCCCCTTAGGTTTGTTCATTGCTCAATCTTGAGGATTTGGGGATGGTGATGCCCACTCTGCTTCTGATTGAGAGGGGGCTTAGATCCCATGGGGATAGATGGATGGAACTGTTTTGCTTACAGTTGTAGATACTCTATGTTTTTGGGGGATGGGCATTGGCCACCATCATCATTTTATTTGTTGTCCTGGGCAAGTCTGAAGAACTGGAGAGTCGGTGTTGGCTGCAATTCTGCTGAGACTCAGGGCTCAACTGGCATATGAACAGATGGAAGATTTAGGTCTCTAGGACATATATTTACTAGGTATAGTGCTAATTATAGTTTCAAATAACAGGGGCAGAAGAACCACATGTAGGGAAATTATAAATGAGTCTAACTCTGTTACATTGGGGAAATAGGTTTTCTTATATTCCAAGGTAAGGTCCACCGATGTGATGCCAATTTCCTGGGGTTGGTGCCCTGCTTATAGAGTCCAGATGTCTCTAGAATCCTCAGGAGCACTGCTGTTTGAGGCTTTGTTTACTGTGGCAGTTAGTGAGATGCTTCTGAGACGTGCATAGACATAACTTCTGGAATGACCTCCCAACTCACTTTGAAATCTCTTAGCCATAAAAATTCTTTTGAATTTAATTTTTCCCTCTTTTGGTCAAGGTCTTTTTCCAAATGTATCACTAGTTGGTTCTTATTAATTATCCCTCGGTGCCAGGGAAGCTCATCCCTGGCAGTCATGTCCCATGCTGGGGAGAAGGTAGTGAGTTTATGTGCTGAGTTTGGCTTAGAGAGAGATCACATTTGAGTAACAAGGAGGTTTTGAGGAGATAACTTTTAGGCAATATATATTACTAAGCTAAGTTACAATTTTACAAGAATAGGGTTCATAAGTACAAGCATTAATATCAAGGGCTTGGCATATTGGTCTGTTCTCCTTCACTAGGTACTGCTTATGTACTCTAGAGACTCTTGCCACTCTATTAGAGAATGTAGCAGAACTTCCCAGGATGGGAATGTAATATTTTGTTAGTTATAGTGTGGGTCTCCACCCACTGAGATTATACCCCATGACTGCATGAACACATTCATATTCCGTAGAGTCATGCCCCAGGTGCGTACCTCCCCACATATCCCCTTACCCTAGACATACTGCAAGAGTGATCCTCCCCTGCCACAATTGTAACTTTCTGTAATCCAAAACCTCCCCCCGAAAAAAGCCAAAAAATTTCTTTTTGTATGTTTCTTTTACGTATGTTTACAATTTCTTCTATATGTGCCCCCAGTTTCTTTTTATTTTTTCACTTTATTTTGAAAGAAGCTTTAGGTTACTGAAGAGTCACATAAAAATATAGGGGATTCCCATATACCCAACCCCTCCCTCCCCCAAAATTCCCCTATTAGTAACATCTTACATGAGTATTGTATATTTATTACAATTGATGAACAAATATTGAAACATTGCTACTAACCATGGTCCATAGTTTCCATTATGGTTTACACTTTTCACCTTACAATTTTATAGGTTTTGACAAAACGTATAATGGCCTGTATCCATCATTGCAAAATGATAAAGGACAATTCCAATGCCCTAAAAATGCCTTATATTCCACCTATTCATCCCTCTCTCTCCCCCTGGAACCTATGATAACCATTAAGTTTCAATTTTTCAAGAGTAGGGATTATAGTTACATGCATTAATACTGAGGGTTTGACATATTGGTCAGTATTTGTTTATTAAGCACTGCCTATGTACTCGAGAAATTCTTGTCCCTCTATTTGAGAACATAACAGAGCTTCCCAGGATGGGAGTTTAATATTTTGTTGCTTATTGTGTGGGTCTCCACACTGAGATAATACCCAATGACAATATGAACACATTCATATTCTATAAAAGCATGCCTCAGGTGCACCCTTTCTCACCCATCCCCCACCACTGACACCCAGCACCAGTGTTTGCCACATATTTGCCACAATTGTTTTTTCAACCACACCTCCTCAGAACTCACCTGTTTCTTCCTCCAGCCCTCCTTCCAGTTCCATAAATAATCCAACCCACCTCCCCCAACCCTGCTCACATTCACATTCCAGCACCATCAACCCCACTCACATCTCTGCACCACCATCACCCCCTTCCACTGGCAAACCACCCTCTTCCACCTTATCACAGGTTCTTCCCAGATTGAGCATTGGCTCACCTTCTCTCTCCTGGTAACCTATCTTGCAGATTCTATCTCTTGTGAGTCTGCTCAATATGCTTAGGTTGTATCAGTGAGGTAGTGCACTATTTATCCTTTTGTGACTAGATTACTTCACTCAACATAAGGTCTTCAAGATTCATCCATGTTGTTGTGTGTGTCAATACTTCATTCCTTATTACAGCTGAGTAATATTCCATTATATGTATATACCTCATTTTGCTTTTCCATTCATCTGTTGATGGACACTTGGTTTGCTTCCAACTTTTGGCAATTGTGAAGAATGCTGCTATGAAAATTGGTGTATATATCTGTTCGTGACCCTGCTTCAAATCTTCTCAGTATATAACTAGTAGTGGGATTGCTAGATCATATGGAAATTCTATAGTTAGCATCCTGAGGAACCACCAAACCTTCATCCACAATGGCTTCACCATTCTACATTCCCACCAGCAGTGGATGAAAGTTCCCTTTCCTCCACATCTTCTCCAACATTTTTAGTTTTCTGTTTTTTTTTTAAATAGCCACCAGTCTAATAGGTGTAAGATGATATCTCATTGTAGTTTTGATTTGCATGCCCTAATAGCTAGTGATGTTGAACATCTTTTCATGTGCTTTTTAGCCATTTGTATTTCCTCTTTAGAAAAGTGTCTATTCAAATCTCTTACTTATTTTTTAAAATGGGTTGTTTGTCTTTTTATTTTCAAGATATAGGATTTCTTTTTATATGCTAGATATTAGACCTTTATCAGATAAGGAGTTCCCAAATATTTTCACCCATTCAGTAAGCTGCCTTTTCACTTTCATGTTTCAGTTTTTGCGTGTTGATCTTATATCCTGCCACTTTATTGAATTAGTTTATCAGCTCTTGAAGTTTTTTTGTAGATTATTCTTGGCTTCCTATGTGTAGGATCATGTCATCTGCAAGTAGCAACAGTTTTACTTCTTCCTTTCTAACCTGGATGCCTTTTATTTCTTTTTCTTGCCTAAATGCTCAAGCAAGTACTTCTAACACAATATTAAATAAGAGCAGTGACAGTGGGCATTCTTGTCTTGTTCCAGATTTTAGAGGAAAAGCCTTTATCATTTCACCATTGAGTATGATGTTAGCTGTGGGTTTTTCATGTTGAGGAAGTTTCCTTCTATTCCTATCTTTCAAAGCGTTTTTATCAAGAAAGGATGCCTTATCTTGTCAAATGCTTTTTCTGCATCTATAGAGATGATCATGTATTTTTTTTTCTTTCAATCTGTTAATGTGATATATTACATTGATTGATTTTCTTATGTTGAACCACCCTTGCATACCTGGGATAAACCCCACTTGATCATGGTATGTAGTTTGATGTATTGTTGAATAGATTAGCAAGTATTTTGTTGAGGATTTTAGCATGCAAGTTCATTAGAGAGATTGGTCTGTAGTTTTCTTTTCTTGTGGCATCTTTATAGCTTTGGCATTAGGGTGATGTTGGCTTCATAGAATGAGTTACATAATGTTCCCCCCACTTCAATTTTTTGTAAGAGTTTAATCTGGATTGATGCTAGTTCTTTCAAGAATAATTGGTGGAATTCACCCATGATTCCATCTGGTCCTGGGTTTTTCTTGTATGCGGGGGGTCAGGAGGGGTTGATGACTAATTCAATCTCATTACTTGTGATTGGCCTTTTGAGCTCTTCTATTTCTTTTTTTGTCAATGTAGGTTGCTTGTGTGTTTCTAGAAAGTTGTCCATTTCATCTAAGTTATCCATCTTTTTGGCAAATAATTTTTCAAAGTATCCTCTTATGATACTCTTTATTTCTGTGGGATCAGTGGTGATATCCCCTCTCTCATTTTTTATTTATTTGCATCTTCTCTCTTTTTTTCTGTGTTAGTCTAGTTAAAGGTGTGTCAATTTTATTAATCTTCTCAAAGAATGAGCTTTTGGTTTTGTTATTTTTTTTGAATATTTTTTATTCTCAATTTCACTTAGTTCTGCTCTAATCTTTATCTCCTTCTTTCTGCTTGCTTTGGGATTAATTTGTTTTTCTTTTTCTAGTTCCTCCAGTTGTGTATTTAGGTCTTTGATTTTAGTTCTTTCTTTTTTTTAAATATAAGAATTTATGGCTGTAAATTTCCTTCTCAACACTACTTTAGCTGCATCCCATAAGTTTTGAAATGTGTTCTCATTTTCATTTGTTTTGAGGTAGTTACTGATTTCTTTTGCAATTTCTTCCTTGACCCACTGATTGTCTAAGAGTGTGTTGTTTAACTTCCATATATTTGTGACTATTCTGGTTCTCTGCTCATTTTTAATTTCCAGCTTCATTCCATATTTTGGGTTGACTCTGAACATATGCATACACTCAAAAGATCTTCCTACAGCATCATAGATTGTGTGATGCTAAAAATAATATATCACTTTCTTACATTGAAACTGTCATATTGATGCAGAACATGGAACAACAAATCAATGAAATCCAAAGAAATATCATGAATCAACTTAATGAAGTGAAGCAAGACATAAAGGATATTAAGAAGACACTGGGGGAACAGACAGAAGAAATTCTAAACATACATAAAAAGATAACAGATTTGATGGTGATGAAACACACAATGCAAGAAATTTAAAATACACTGGAAGCACATAAAAGCAGCTATGAACTGGCAGAGGAAAGAATTAGTAATGTTGAAGATAGAACATCTAAAATTGCACAGATAGTAGAACACATATTGAAAAAAAAATTCTAGAAAGAAAAAAAAAAACTTTCAATGGGAAATTTCAGTGCCTTTCTCTGGATGTTAGAAGGGCCAGGGTGCTGTGATCACAATCAAATTAAGTAAAGTTATTCATCGAAGCTCATGTTCTCTGTACCTGCAGTTTCCATGGGGCTACCAACATTTGTTTAGATGTACACATACGTCCCTTAATAAATATAATTTGACATTAATTAAATAGTGTACTGTGTCATGAAGTTCTTATATTTCTTCCTTGTAGTGTTTGGGAGATGTTATTCTCTAATGCTCTAATTTCTCCATTTACGGTTGGCTAAAGATTATTGTCGAGATGGAATACTCTTCTTGAAAAAGGATCCATGAGAAATATATTTTCTTAGTCTTTGGATATTCAAAAATGTTTTCTTCTTTCTTATATGCTTGAATAAAATTTGGCTGATA
>JAQZBX010006921.1:0-51818 GCA_029593785.1 Cabassous unicinctus | reverse complement strand
TGGTAGGCACTGGAAACTGAACCCAGGACCTCCTGTGTGGGAAGCAGGTGCTCAATTGCTTGAGCCACATCTGTTCCTCAATAATGAATTTAAAATTTGCATTTACCTATTCAGCCACAAGCAAAGCTGTATAACTTAAGACCTCCCTAAATGATGCTGGTGTGTCTATGAAATGCAGACTATGAGAAGCAAACACTTTAGAAAGTGTGCAGGAAATTGGCAGTTGGATTACAAGAAGAGGGTGGAACGGGAGACACTGAACTTTTCATGGCCAGATCCATTCTCAAATTTACAACCAGATAAGTCATTCAACCTCTATGGAGAGAACTAAAAGATGAGGCATGGAACTAAAAGTATTTGTGGAAAATGGTACCTGAAATTGGAAGAGTGGGTAAGATAATTTTCCAACTTATAAAATCATTTCAATGTATTAAACAACCCTGGGAAGGGACAAATATAATCATATTGATAGGTTAAAAAATTACAGCTCTAACTTCTATGCTATTTTCAGGATGTAAGTAAAAGGATATACCTTCTGAAAATAGCATAGAACTTAGAGCTAAAAGAAAGGAGTGGACAAAGATATATCTGATTTTAACCAATTTTAACATGAATTTTTTTCTCATTTCAATATCTCTGAAATATGTGTATATGGTATCTTAAAATTAGTTATTTCTTGCCATACTGGCATAGTTTATTAAACAGCATTTTGCTTTTTTAGACATCTATAAATTAATGACACATCTTACAATGACTGGCTTCCTGGTTTGAAGGAATTATGATTTTCAATCAAAAGAACTTCAGTGCAGCCCTAGTAGTAAGAACATTGGACACAGACCTTTTTTAAAACTACCCACAATAATTCTGGCAAAAACAAATTAGTTTACTTGAAAGGAAAAAAGAGAGTCATAATTCAACACAAAGTATATGTTTGCTTATTACAGCCACAAGGAAATTAATTCAAAGGAAAAATGTTAAAATTAATAGTATATGAATGAAAGATAATTGCAGAATACAGAAACATCTGGCCTACATATATTTTCTACTAGTGCTTCTCAAAGGAGCCTATTAGAAATGTAAATTACCTTGGACCGCTCTAGGTACAATGAATCAGAATTGCTGGAGTGGGCTGCCTGAATGTACATTGTAATGAAATCCTTAAGTGATTTCTAGGCATGCTTAGAGAAGCACAGGGAGCTGCAATTTAAATTTCAGTTCTCCAACTTCATCCCTTGCAGTCAGAGAGGAAAGTAATGGAAGGTCAGAAAGGTTTGAGGTTATGACTGGGAAAGTTCAAAGAGAGAAAAGAGTGGGATGAAGCATGGAAAAGAAAAATCAGGATATGAATGGGACAGATATGAGAGAAATTTAACACAGGGATTGGATATCCTATACCTCTGTGTATGAAGTTTTTAATAATTAAACAATGTCAAGAATGTAGTTTGTGTTTTTAGTGGAGAGCTCAAAGATGTCTTGTACATTATTCCAAAGGAAGAGATTGTGAAGAGGGAAATAAAAAGGAAAGGTCTTGATGGAAGTATGTAATTGTTATATAAATGAGCCAAAGATGGCCCCCTGCAAAATTCAAATCCTTGCAAGTCCAAGTGGCTTAAAAATAGCCCAAATAAGAGTTTCTTATCCATTTAGAGTTGATCTGTTTTGCATACCTTGCAAAATTGTGTCCAATATCTGCTAGCCATAGAAAATGTAAAATCCTGTTGTTATAAATTCTGTGCCTAGTATATCTCTGACCCCAAAACATCTCACCATGCTGATTCTGAAACATTTCCCTAAGTGCTATATTTTCATTCCCATTGCCCTCTTCCCTTTCTGGTGGTCCTTGCAGCATCTGGAATATCCAGTGTTGGGAAGAATTTGCCCTTCCTGGCAGCCTGAACGAGTACCATAAAATTTTTTGTATGTTAGTTCAATCTAATGGTTAAATGTCCTAATCAGCTCTTAAAACCTCAAAGATGAACACACTACAGTCATGAATTGAGGATTATGAAGTCCAATTTAAAAAGAAAATCAGAACTCATAAGAAGTCCCTGTCAATGTTTTATAACATTTTTTTTCCCAAAAATCATGTACAAATCAGTAGGAAATAAGGGAATGGAAGCTATTTGGCAATGGAGAATAACCAAATATTCTCCATATTTGTGAATATGGCAGAAGACACAATAACAATTCAAGGAAAATGCATTAAAGTGAAACAAAGCTGTGTTTATTCTATTTTTCCTTCCTTCTTATATGATGCCTACCTTTGGAAGAAACTGCATTTGTACAGTAATTTAGAGAACAACAGAAATATGTGAATTAATTTTTAATGCACAAATTCTTAGAACACAAAACTTTAAGACTTGGCAGTGTATTACACACACAGAAACCACACTTGCTCAAGTTGAGGATGATTATTGCCAAAACATAGATGTTAGGAAATATTTAACAATATAATCTTAGAAATAAAGTTTAAATCCCCAAATGGTATGTCTACATTGGTAAATAAAATTTCATTATGTTGATACACAATGTTGAGAACAAAAGCTGTCCCAAGAGAGCCAACCCAGCCAGCCTGGGCTAAGAAAGGGAATAGCCATGACCCAGAGTTTTCTGAGTTCAGGGCTGGCATCTTTTGGGGCCCTGACACCCCTTTTGAAGAATTCCAGATCTGCTTTTCACTATGGTGAAAATGCTGCTTATCACCTCTGTTTTGTACTAGGAGACAAAGAGGTTATGGGATTCAGAAGCCATCATCAGGTGACTTTTTATTCTCTTCTTGCTTTTTAGGCAGTTCTAAAGCTAGGAGGAAACTGGGTGGGGATATTAATCCTAGTAGAAAATTTCTTGAGAAAGCAAGAACTGATGATATTAACCTAAAATATTCAATGATCTTGGGCCAAATTATCCAAAGTTAAGGGTATTGGTGAGAGTTTGCATTATAGGATTAAATAAAACGTTTTAATGAGCCTGGGGAAGGAAAGCTATTTTGGGGGAAAATCCTACTGCTAGTGTGGGGGAAGAGATGGAAACCTAGGTCTCCAAGCAGGTGAGTGGGGGTTGCATAAAGTTATATTTGAATTGTGGCCAAGGGACCAGCAGGAATAGTTGCTGTATTCTTAATTTTAACTTTGGCTATTCCAGTTTTGTCTCTTACTGTCAAATTGCTATATTCAATGGTCCTCAGAATGTGTGCAAGTGCATAACTGCATGAAGCTAAGGTCTCAGGCTCCAGAAGGAGACTGGGTTAAACAGAGCAATTGCATCACTTTCATGAGTGACCCTCAGCAAGTTATCTAGGCTTCTTTGTATCATCTCTTTAATGGAAGCCAAATTAGCTCTCATTTCACAAGGTCATTTTTATGAATACATTTGATAATATAAGCTGATGCTTCAATAATAATGCTTATTTTCATGATTATTATTATTGTCTTGGATGGAAACATTATCTTCATGAGGATAATGTAAAATGGATCCTTTCTGGAGCATTTTTTCTGGATGTGGATTGTTTTTTTTAAATTCTCATATCATGTCTATGGTGAAATTGCATTGCAATACATACTTCTTCATCTGTGTCAAATATTCCATTGACAAAAGCATCAATGGATAAAAATATAGACTTTGGACGCTTGTGGGAAGATGGTGGGCTAGAAAAACATGAGAAACTCTCTTCTCACAGGAAAATAGATAGAGAACAGGCAGAAACAGTGTTGAAAAAATGTCCTAGGTTTTAGGACACCAGAAGAAGGCTGGACACTTCTGAGAAGACAGAGGGGCAAAGGAAAATAATCTTGATGGCAAAAGTGTCAGATAAAGCTGCAGTTACAACTGCCAGTGCCTTAACCACCTTAGAGGCAATTTTGAATTCTCAGGCCTCATCCCAGTGGCTACAGACAAAGGGGGACACAGGAATTAACCTCCCTAGAAAATGGGAGAGATAGGTATGCAGCCTAAGTCTGAATCAGCTTTTGAACCACAAATTTGGCCTGCTATGTCCCAGGATTTCTTCCAGGCTGGGAGGGGCCACACCATTATTTGCCTTGGGAGCTGGCATGGGATTAAAGAGATCCAACCCTCTCAATCACCATCCCTACTGACCAGGACTGGGATTGGTTGTTGAGGATGCAGAGAGGAGTGGAATTTTTTCCTAACCAGGAAAAGAGAATGGCTGACAGCAAAGGTTTAAGAACAAGTTCTGAGTAAGTTTGAATTATAAATCTCTTAGCCTCCAGGCAGTATCCTCTATCACATTGAGACAGCCGGTATTGCAGAGAACACTCTCCAACCAATGTTTGAACTGAGAGAGCTGCTGATGAGCACCGTCTACTGGCCCATCAAGGAAGTGCATGTGAGGAAATTAAAAGTAAATGAGAGGCTTTTTCTGGCCTTTGCAGTCTCCCTCCCCAAGGCCCTTGCAAGAGGGTTTGCAACCCATTATTGGATTCAGGGCCTAGATTTGATCAACAGGGACAATCCTAAAAACCAAGAACATATTGAAGCCAGTATCAAAGAACAGCAGTAACACACAGCCTCCTGCCAATAAGCCCTATGAAAGAGAGAGAAATTGAGCATCAGAGAAAATTCACCATGATAACCAGATGCCTAGACAGCAGCAAAAATTACCAGCCACACCATATAGATGGAAGAAATGGCCCAAGCAAAGGAATATAGGAAAAATCTAGATAAGACACAAGATTTAAGATAAATAATCAATGAGATGCATACAAATTTCCAAAATGAAATTAATGAGTTAAAAGACATATGAATAAAGAGATAAAGGACATCAAGAAGATACTGCATGAGCACAAGGAAGAATTTGAAAAGCTGAATAGAAAAATAACAGAGCTCATGGGAATGAAAGATATAGGAATGAATGGATCACACAATGAGCACTCAGACATGCTGTGTGTGGTATTCAATGTTATTAAACACCCCTTCTTTTAGTTCTTACACCTATGAGTTTCTTTTAGTTATTGAGACATCAACCCATGACTTTTACAGTAAGTATACACTTGAGAAGCCAGGAATTAGAATCTAGAATATTCCCCATTGTGTAGGTGGGGAGACTGGGGAGGTACTGAGAGGTAAAATGACAAGAACAGGGTCACAAAACTGATATGAAGTACTAGCCAGGTTTGAGTCCAGATCTCTTTATATCAGGAATCCTGTTTTCACCCAGCACTTGTGTGGAGGGATAAACTGGTGAAGATCTGTGCAGTTTGCAGGATGACATGGCTGAGGATGAGGAGTCAGCAGTCCTGAGGAAGCTTCATGGAGGTCTTAGCTGATGAGGATTGTCAGGTAAGGGTGGTGACATCACTTCTTTGGAGGAGACATCACTCCTTTGGAGATAGAGCACAACAGAACTTGGAATCCTGGTAACCAGGCACTGAGATTCCAGAAAACCCCCTACCTAGCTCACTTAGCCAGAGACACTTGAGAGAGCAAGATGTTCTCCTTCTACATTTCTTGGTCAAGAAGTACTGGCCTCAAGAATACTGGGAATATGACTTTTTTCTTCAGTGTAGATATTGGTTCAGTCCTCAACAATGAAGACACTGATCATAGCCAGGATGTTCACAAAGGTAACATAGCTTAGCCCAATACCATACAATACAAGTTTTTCCACCATTTTCACCCTACCTGGGCACCCCCAAATCCTCACTCCTTTCAGTATGTGGGAGGCATGGGGAACAGGACCATTTTAGGGCAGAAGCAGTTTGTCAGGATTTGGAAACATGGTGGGCCCTTTGGGTTCATATCTCAGGTCACAGATGACTGCTGGAAAGCAAGTGGTGGTTGGGGATGCAAAGTTCATTATTAATATTAGACCTGGTGCCCAATCCAAGTGGGATGGTAGTGCAATCAGACACCCTTCTGTGTATAATCTGGTTCACAGAGATAGTGTCATGTGCTCACCCTGCAGTGATCACCAGGCAACCTCCTGACAATTCCTTCCTGATTACTGGGCAATGTGTTCACAAAGCTCTATGCAGAAGGTAAGCAAGGAGCAGCTCAAAAGTCCATGCCAGCACTGCATCCAGGTAAGAGTACATGGGGTCTCATCTCCACACCAGGGTCCTGAGACACCTGGGGAAGGTTGAAGCGTCTGTATCCTACCTGGTGCCTTCCTATGGAGCCCTCCAATGGATTTGCCATCTGTGTAGCCCACAGTCATACTCCCAAAGTCTCCTGAGTCTCCATCCCTCCCCTGCCCCACCACTCTGGGATGCCCTGTTCTTAGCCAGGTGGAAAGTCACTTTACACACATTTGTAGGAACATCTGAAAATAGATGCCAATATTGTTTTGACTGTCACCGAAGCAAAGGTTACCTTTGCATTTTGTTGCTTTTATTGTCACTTTCTGAACCCAGGTGTCCCCTGGAGCAGTTGACTGGACTGCCCTTCACACCTTTTAAAAGCCATAAAGATCTTCATGTCTCAAGGGTGGTCTTGACTCTTAAGGAAAGGGGATCATTTTATGATATAAAGGGGCTCACTTTATGATATGTGCATGTGTAAAATGCACACTCACCTAACACATCCCTTTGAACTTTCCAGGCCAGGAATAGGGGTCTCATTCAGCTGAATAATGTTCTATAAGGGATGCTGCATATAGCAGCAGATCAATCTCTCCATGCTCTCAGATCTTGAAGGCATTCCTTTCTGGGTCATTTACTCAGTGCTGCAGGGAACATATTCTTATGTCTTAATGACCTGTTTCCTCTCCTTGCCTGCCAGGATAGAATGCCAGGAATTTGATGATTGGGTCACACACTTGCATAGGGAAATGTAACAGCTTGAGCCATAGAACATCCAAAACAATTCAGAGGTTCAGTTCCCTGCAACCCCAAAATCTGACTATTAACATTCTCTTTCATTCTGGCCAATCTGGTGTCAGAAGGAAAATGGTGCCACTTAGGTGCTTTGCATTGCAACTGTCTCATTAGAAGTGGAGCCCCCCTATCAGCCATTTGGCTTTGCTCTTCTCTGAGTTTTCTGTTCAGATCCTCATCCCTATGGGGGTCTTTCTCCCACCTGTAAATTCCTGGTATTTGCCTATTTGCTGGTGCAGGGATCACCATGGCTGCAAATTCTCAGAAGCCCCTTTAACTCAAAAGACAGAAAAATCAGTGTGTTGTTTGGAAATCCAAGGTTTTCTCATAATCCTGTCTTCTCTATGCACTGCATCCAAAGTGAAGAGGATGAGGTGTGAGCAGTCTCTTTCCATCCATGTCAGGAGCAGACGACTCCTCCCATAGGACTGAGGGAATGTCACATGGCTCCAGCATGAATGGCTCCCAGTTCTGATCTGCATGTCCTGAGCAGCCACTTGAGCATTCCTTATCTGGGGAAGGGGATTTATGAGGGCTCAGGGGGTCATGTTCTTTCCAGGCAGTGAAACAGGGAGGTCTTACAGCTCATCAGCTACCAGAATGCTGGGAAGGGTCTAATAATTTAATTATTCTGTCGTGTCAGTGCTACTTTTGAAGCCAGGAACTTTTTCTGCTAGAGGTATTCCTGCCCCACTTCTTGCCTCAAGGCACAGAGCACTTGGGCAACACAACTCTGCACTGCCCCATGCTCTTAGGGTTCATGGGGCAAATACTGACCAGGTATTCCTGCTCTTCCCCATCCCAGTGTGGAAACAAGTTAGCACTGAAGAGGGCCCAGAACAGCCATGTGCACACTGACAAAGTGGGCACATGGGAGAAGGTCATGGAGCTCCTGGTGTCTGCTATCCTGGAGGGTAACCTAGTCTACTTAAACATATTCTTGACAAATTACCAGGCCTTCAACTCCATCAAACAGGTGCTGTACCAGCTGTTTATAAAATAGCACCTGCCCTTCTTCCACAGTGATGGCTCTTCCACTCACTAGCTGTGTCTGGGGAACATCACTAGCATCACTTTGTTCCTCTGAAAAGTGGGTTGGTAGCAGGAACAACCTTCTTGGGTCCTCATCAAGACTAAATGGGCTGAGCCATTGAAAATGTTTCCTTGTGCTTCCTCTGAAGAAAGAGTATTTGGTGGGGGGAGACTTGTCCATGAGTAGTAATGTCCTCTCCACTTGAAGTTCTGCCTCAAAGTTCCCTTTGGGATTCTGAATTCCAATTGAATGGAAGTTTGAGAGTCCATCTATGTGGGCTCACTACTTAATGCAGCCTGAGCCAGGATCACTGGAAGCTGGCAGAGGAGCTGGGGGTCCCATTACTTGTCAAGAATGGTGCAGCTCATGTCTCCTTCATGCAGCAAAAATCTAGGATGTGTCCCTATATGAAATCACTTTCTAAGGCCCTTAGCTGACTTCACTTAAAAAAGCTGGAAAAATCCCTGCACACCTGGGCTTCTCCTCTAGTCAGGGAGTCAGGCAGCAACATTAGACAATAACAACAGGATTTTCACCTGGTATTTATAGGTGGCAGACTCATGTCTCCTCCAGATACACAGATGACCAAACTTTAGGTGATGGGGCTGAAGAATGCCAGAAATGTCTGAAAAAGTGATTGAGCTCTGGTTGAGGAGTGAGAATTTGCTTCTTCCCAGGCAGAATGGGTAGTTAGGGGCTGCTGGCAGGAGGCACTGAGTAGAACCCTGGCTTCCATGATTCCCACTGGGGAACAGAGCCAGGGGTTAATTCCCTGCAGTAGGACAGGATTCAAAGAGAATTATGGAAGGGTTCTAGTGCACAGTGTGCAGAGAGCCCCCTGGAGGCTCTAAGCCTACCCAGATCCCACACCAGATCTGCTTGCCCCTCCACCCCACCATATGCAGGGACACAAATCTGGAGGTATGGTTGGGACAAGAAGAACCCCAAATATGGATTAAAGAAGAAGAGGCATGATCTCGGGGCACAAGCAATGATGTGAGGGTCCATGGGGGACCAGGGCAGGCTGTGGCAGGAAGACGGGCTCTTGTCCTTCATGGGTCAGATTTTTATAAAGTTCACACTATGTGTCAGTGCTGTGCAATAAACAGAGCAGACAGAATGCCTCTCTGTCCTCATGGAAGTTATGTTCCAGTGCGTGGTGGCTCAGGAGAGAAAGAGAATTATGTCTTGCTTCTCTGACATAGGGCCCTGCTATGGGAGGGTGGTCATGAGAGGGCTGCATGGCATCAATGGCCATTCCCCTCACTTTTTTGTTCCCCCACCCCCAGCACCATCTCCTGCATCCTGTGCACATTTCTGGATGAGTACCCTGAGGATTTCTTCCAGCCTCTGGACTTTCCATACCTCAAGAAGCTGGTGCCCTTTACACAGGTCAACCTGCCTACGGCTGCCTTGGAGAGCCATGCTCAAGTTCTTCTTTCTCAGCTGGAGCCCATGGAGCTCAATGAGACAGAGAGAGTGGGTGAGGAGCACTGAGGCTATCACAGTAACCTATGGGGAAGGGGAAGGGGCTGGGTCACACAAGAAGGAACCTCCAGAGGTTGCCTTTGTGCCCATACTAAGCAGTATCTCAGACCACTAACCTAGGGGCTGGAAATCTGGGAAGACTTCCTGGTGGTGGTGTATTTGTGGAGGGCTGCTGGTACAGACAGTGCCATCATTCCCATATTTGACAAGGTCCGTTGAAAGCCAGTCCTGTGGTTGCATCTTCTTCCTTTTCCTGATGTATGTCAGACCCAGGGTTACAAACCACTTCAGTGCCACCTCCAGAGCCATTTCCGTCAGTGGCACCAGACATCTGACTATGTCTATTCTACAGCTGTATGAACCTCTGGAACTGAATCCAATGCCACCTCCAGAGGTCGCATCATCGCTGGCTCCAGAGCTGAAGCCTGTGCCATAACCAGCTGTATCATCCTTTACAAAACTGGCAGATGCTCTGAGGTCACCTCTACTGCCACCCTTAGAGGTACAGTTATTGATAACTTCTAATGTGGAGCCATCTATTTCACCAGCAGAAGCACTATTTAAGGACTGGAAGCAGATCCATTGCCACCTCCATTGTCAACTCCAGAAGTTGTGTCATTGCCAACTACAGTGCTGAAGCCAGTTACTTCACTACCACCAGTACCAGTGCCAGAGCTGGTGGAAGATCTGATGCCACCTCCACTGCCATCTCTGTATCTGAAATCTATGCCAGCCCTGCATTCACCTCAAGAGACTTCCTGCTCCTCACCTGAGACCCTGGAAATTGAACTGAGTTAGGTGATATCTCACTGCCTGACATTCCCTCCCAAGCTGGTGGCAGAACAGTTGACACTGTTGGATGTGGTGAGCAGATGGGTTCAGCAGGGCAGAGGTGGGGGATATTCTTTGGAATCGGCTCTCCCAGACTTGTCATTCCCTGTACTGGGTTCCAGTGACCTGACTCTAAATCACAGACCCACCATTCTCCAACCTGATGAAAATGGAAGTTTCTAATTCTGAAGGCTTCTGTTCCACAATTATTGAGTACATCATAGGAAACTAATCATAGAGATAGAACAAATGAAGGCTTGTCAGGGACCTAGCCCATTGGGAGGCAGAGAGGTGCAGCCTGGTCCATGACTCATCCACCCATCTGTCCAGAGGACCTCCAGGGCCTCAAAATGTATTAGACACTGATGGGTACTGGACATGAGGGCAAGAATCCAAATGAAGCCCTCGATTGTAGCCCTAAGAAGGAATGGGCATCTGAACAAGATAGAGGCACCAGAGGAACTATCAGGAAGGGCAGAAGCTGCTTCTTCTGCATATGGGGTATGGACCCCTCTGGTTCATGGCAGGACTGAGGATGTACTTAAGGAAGATACAGCTCTCACCTCCCTGCCAGCAACATATCCTGGTTCTCATATGTACTGGGCAACCTGAGAAGCAGAGAACCAAACTCAGGAACCCCACCAGGCTAAAGCCACACCCTCAACCTACAGAGCTGCAAATGAAAACACTCTTCCATGGCTTGGGGTCGCAATCTGCATCTGTGTGGTGCATGACTGGGTGACACTCACAACCTCACCAAGAGCTGTTTAAGAAAGTGGTGCCCTACACTCTCTGTCTGGGCTACATCTGGTTCCATCACAAGAAAGACAAGGGGTACCTGGCACATTCCATCTATGCCACTGTCACTCAGTTCAATCATGTGGTCAACTGCATCATTACCACCTGCCTTGGGGACCAAAGCCTGAAGTACACAGATAAGGCAAGGGTTATAGAGCACTGGATTGAGGAGGCAAGAATATGCCACCCATGGGAAGTCCCCACCCTGGGTTCTGGATCTCAGTCTTCTGTTTTAATAAGCCCTTAGGATTGGAGTCTGTGCTCATGTCCCCTCCACTGTCTCCAGACTCTTCCTGTCTAGTGGCACAGTCCTTTACTGTCATGTGTCAGAGTAGTGCACTTCCTTCTTACTTATGTTCCATCCCTAGGCTGAGTCCCTTGAGGACTCCCTTGACATTGGCATCTTCCAGCATGTGAGAGGCCAGCTGAGTGGAAATGCTGGAACAGGAGGGTTTCTGCTCCCCATTACTGTTTATTATTTTGTCCTTCCCAGGAGGGGCAAATACTCAAGAACTACTCTTCCCTCCATGACATCCTCTCTGCTCTTCAGAGCAACTTAATCCACTGCCTGAAGGAGACTGGGGAGGAAGTTTCCAGGTTGGCTGGCCTCTATCCAAAGAAGCTCCAGGAGGACCAGATATCTATCCAAGGGTGTGCATTGTGGTACAGTTGCCTGGGATCTGCTGGAAGGCAGCAGTTCCTGTGGCCAGGACCCACTTAGGTGGGGTTTTCAGTCTCCATGTGACTTGATAGCAGTAGTTCTTCCTGAAAACAGGTGCGTTGCCTTACCTGTCAGGTACAGAGCTGAGCCACATGGGAGCTTTCCAAGTGTTTGCCAAAAGGTCTCACAAGACTTTGTCCAATTGAAATCAAAATTAGTAAAACCATCTGTTCAGGTGTCATGGCAGGGGAATACAAGTTGTGTCACCTGAGAGCTCACTTCTCTGTACCCTGTGACCCTGGTGTGGTCAGGTTCACCTAGATTTGTAACCATTCATCCAGAGAGTTAGAATCCTTTGGGTACCAAATATCACAGATTTGTTCTATCATCCCTCATCACCATTCCCCAACTTTTCTATTACTTCACCTCCCCAAGGACAACACTTGTGAATTCCAAACTATGAAGAACACCTCTTTGAGCAGGGGCCTGCTGATCCAGGTAAAGTGAAGACAAGTGTTGTGGTCAAGGAAGTCTGCAGAGCTCCTGGTTTCAGAGTGAAAGTTTCTTTGAAAAATTCCAGTCTGATCATGTCTGGACAAAGAGAAAGAGGGATTTGTTTGGCCACATGCAGCTGCAGAGCAGTGAGAAATATTATGCCCTGGTCATCAGATGTGGTGGCAGGAGTTGGGCTTTTCCAGAAGATGATATTGAGCCAGAAGATTAAGCAGTTCTCTTTAGTGTGGGAAAGACTCTTATCCTGAGACCTTCTCACCAGTGAACTATGCCCAGATGGTTATAAGAATTATTTGAGAAACTTGTAAATCTTGGTTACTCATTTAAAACAGGAAAAAGGTAGCAAAAATATTGATGCCCACTGCTGCTTGTAGCCTGTGCCCTACCTGGCCAGTCAGAGCTGATACATAAGGAGACTCCTTCCTGGGTGGACAAGAGAAAGTTTTCTACAGGAGGAACTTCATAAGGTGCTTTTGGGGACAGGGGCAGCATTTTGCTTGGCCTTAAGAGATTGTGGGGCAGAGACTCCAGGGGTTGATGCAGAAGGAGCTGCTCAACCAGACTTCCAGAGGCACCATTTCCCTCTCCCTCAGTGGCTCATCTGGCAGCATTCCAGCTTTGAAGGCTACACACCATAAGAGTGATCAATGGTGAGATGACTTCAGCTAGACAAGGCCTGACACTGAAAGGGTGGAACCAGTGATTCCTCCAATTCCCTGAGTGGTCAGGAGCAAGTCACTGCCCTCTTAGGGTTATGATTGCTTATCTGGACTTGGAGTAATGACAGTCTGTGGGGCCTTCTTCACAGAGAGGGGAGTGGATCAAGGGAGAACAGGAATGTCAGTGAGCTTTCCCATGGCTCTGAGTTGGAGAAGATGATGCAGAGAAGACGACAATACCTGGATGTAGCCCTGAGTCTTCATGGGTGCTGCTTTTGCCTTCACTTTACAGATAACTCACCAGGCTCAGGGATGCCTGGCAGCTCACCTAAGTCACACACTCAGAAAGAGTTGGAGCTGGGATTCACATCTCCAATCAGAGCTCATGGCTGGTGGCAGCAGCATTTCTGCCAGTTGAGGCAGGCAGCCTATCCAAGGCCCAAGATCAGGCTGTAGGGTCAAATGGTTGAAGGAATGATGTACTCACTGACATTGTTCTCAACCCTGAAGGAGGGGACCTCCAAGGATTCCACCCTGGAGATGAAGCCAAAGAAAACCCAGCAGATGCAGCCACAGGAGAGGGTGAATATGCCTGAGACCAAAGGTGGAGCATAGTGGTTCTGACATTGGAGATATCAAGGGGGTCTCATTTTCTAGGTAACTAGAAGTGATATTTGGGTACTTGGTGCTTAGAGGGATACAAGAAGGGAGGTAGTGAAGATTCCCAGATGCTCCCAGTGAGAAGTCTGGGTGGGGTTTATGAGTCTGAGTCTGGGGATTTCCCCACCTGATACCACATATTGTCATATGGGGTTATTGTTTTCTGCTTGGGAACATTCCTCAGGGAACTGGCCTTGTGGACTTATTCTCCAGGACCATATGAATGTGAGGTGGCCAGAGGTTGTGGTGGACAGAGAGCACCCAGAGACATTGGGGAGAGAGCCCCTTCCAGAGACCTGAGCTCTCAGCTCTGGGCACACCTGATCCATAGGGTCCTCACTGCACTCCTGTGAGCTGGAAGTGTGAGGTCCATCTTCCAAATGAGTAAGTAGAAACATAAATTTCTGATTTCACAACTGAACAAGTTCTGCCTGAGCTGGGCATTGCCTTTGCATAAGTTGTGTCCTTGGTGGAAGAGTGATGTTGGCCCCTTCCACAGCTGTGAAGTGTGAAATAGGCCAAGCAGTTCCTTCACACCTACCCTTCAGTCTCTCCCTCTGTCATCAGAGAGGGTTGAATGGATGGTCCTTTAGCCTCTGCCCTAGGCCCTCCTTCTCTACTTCCCCAAACCTGAATAGTTCCAAATCTTGGGAATGCTGGCCTGTTCCCTTGTGAGTCCAGTAGTGCATATGAGAAAGGATGAGGGGATCTGGTAATGGCCTGAGGGACCTCTTCTGATGAAGCCAAGCTGTCTCTTCCTGGAGAGAATGATCTATTTTGAAAAAAGGAAAAAAAAATGTGAGTAGCTGTGAGGATCCCTGCAAGGGTAAGGTACAGGTAGGGCAGGAAGTCAGAGACCCACTGGACCAGGACCTTACATTGCTGTACTGCATTCTGCTTTTTTAAGGGTAAAGTTTGATTCAAATAGATGAGGTAGACCTGCAACACGGGAGTGAGTTTGAAGGTGGTGTCTGGGACCTGGAGGAGGAGCTGTGACTCTGATTATGAGAACAAGTAAGTCTTGGATGAGAGTCCTGGTAATGAACAATGACCCTGACACTGGCAGCAGCACCTGTCCTGCCCAGCAGACCCACCCAGGCCTCCTCTCCATCTGTTTCTTCCCTCTTATCCCAGGAATGCCAAGTCATTTTGCAGATCCAGGTCCTGGAGTCAAATTATACCTATGACCACCTGGTACCTGATGAACAATTTTGGTTCTGGTTTGGGGCATTGGAACAGATCAGGAAGACTAAGACGTAAGTGTTGGGCCGAAAGTTGGCAACAGTGGGGCATGCTCTCCCTTTCATCCAGGCCTGGAGAACCTGAAGCCAGGGCCTTGGTCACCATCAGTCCTGTGGCCTGGAGATCCCTGGGGTTCTGGGACTACTCCTTCAGGTGAGACTCTGAGAAGGAATCCTGAAGTGTGTTTTCTGGTAGAACTGGAGCTACCACCTGTCTTGTGAATTAGGCCCCCATCAGCAACTTCAGACCCAAACCACCCAGATGCTCAATCCAGGGCAGGCAAGTACAGCTGCCTTGGGGCTCAGTGTTGCTTTGAGCTAAAATAAGGATCTGGGAATTGACAGTTTGGTGTCAGGGTCCCTACTCCAGTCCTGACAAGCTTCGTGACAGGGACTTGTGCCCTATTGTTCTGGGCCATGTTTCCTTTGAAGAAAATGGGTGATACTGAATGATCTTTCTAGTGACTGGTGTCCATGGTTCTTGTGAACTGAGGAACACATGGCAGGGGACCTGGAGCCCAGAAGGCAGCAGGAACATGAGGATGCTTGTGCCACATTTCCTGTCAGACACCAGGGGCCCAGTAACAAGCACAGCAGTAGTGGCATCTCCTACTCCATTGTTCAGATCCAGCATGGCTTTGACCTCAGCAGTGGGGATGAAACTGCCTCACTCCCCACATACATTGCCAATGCCTCCAACCATGATCAGGAAATTCACATGACCTTGACCCTGAGTCTTCTGGTGACCACAAGAAGGTGCTTGCCTGCAGCTTCTCCCTGAAGGGCCTTCCCTTCACAGTGGCTGCATTCCCTTCTCCACAACCACAAATGGGATCCTACCTTGAAAGACAGGCTCTTGAAGCCCTCTGGAGACCATCACCAGCATGGGGTTTCTTCCAGGATTCAGGGCTTCTCCTGATCTTGTTGCCTCCCACATTTTGGTGAATCAACCCCCACTTCATGTCTTGAATTACCTTGAGTCACCTTAGCCTCCAGCAGTGCCTCCCCCTCTTTTGCCCACCTCCATGTACGGCCACATTGGGCACCCCCAGAATCTCTGGTCTGGGGCCACTCAATAACAAGCAAGTAGGCAACTCCTGTATTATCTGCATCAGCCTGGACATGAGCAATGGGAACAACTACAAGAGCATCCTGGTGAGCTGGGCAGGTGACATTATGCTCAGGCCCCTCACTGGGTCAGACAGTGAGTGAGAAATGATTGATATGTGCCCTCCCTGCTCTCATGGATCTGCCAGGCTAGTGGTTTAGGAAGGAGACACTCAGTCATACCTGGAAGGAACAAAGACTGTGTGTACAAAGGTGGTCAGGACTGAAGATGGTAGATGGAGATTTGGAGCTTCCATCTTGAGGTAAGACAGCTTGGGATGACCTCACTTTGGCAGCCCCTGAGAGGAAAGAGGGGAAGGGACAGCCTGGAAATCCCCAAGCACAGCAGGTTCATGGACCCTCAGAGGAGCAGTAAAAAATCCAGAGATGAAGGTGCTGGTGTCAGGGGGTGAAGCGAGGTCAGAGAGAAGATAGGGGCTGGGTCATATTGGGCCCTGTGTGAGGCAGAGCAGGAAAGCCAAATAAGGATTGCTGCTGACATCCAGACAGAGAGAGAAAGGGGCTGCCCCAGGGTGGTGGCAGTGAGGGGATCTGATCCTGGATAGGTCTGCAGATCATGCCACCCCATCTCCCACCCACACACATGTTGATTGAGTTGAATTGTTCCACACTTGCCTGCTGCTGCACTTCTCTAGTCACCTGGAGCTGGGGGGTTGTAAATAAACTATGAAATTTATGACCCTTCAACTGAGCCCTGCCTATGCCCAGGCACTCAGGGTAAAGCAGGTGAAGTCTGTTGCCTGTCCCAGCACAGGCCCAACACATAGTAGTCCCATGGGTGTCCAGCTCCATGTTCTCCCTGACATCCAGTCTTGGACTACATGTCTGTTCCTGGAGTTCACTCATATTGTCATCCTAGACTAGATTGTTCCAGGGTGGAGATCCTAGGCACAATGAGATATCTGAGGTGTACTAGGAGAAGGTGACAGAGACCTGTTCAGGCTGTCCACATCCAACTCCAACACTCTCCTTTATGGTGGTCCTGTGTTTTGGGGGCCCTTGAAGGCCATAGGAGCTGTGCAGGCTGAGGACGCAAGAGAGAGGGCTCAGGTCACAGGGAGAGGATCTTTGGGACAGATGAGTTTCTTATAGGATATAGAGCCTCAAAATATTGGAGTAAACCCACTTCATTCTATGGAGGTCTTTCAGAGGAGCATAAGAAGTCAGTGAGTCCTCTATTCACCCAACACTGCCTGGAAACTCAGAGCCCTGTGCTTAGTGCTGACACAGGTCCAAAGGTATTCTAGCTGCTGGTCTTGAGGGAGACCATTCCAGGTCCCAAGCCCTGATGGCCTGCCATCTGGCACTCCCAGCTGACCTGCCAAGATAGGGTTCCAGCCATGATCCACAAGGCCATGGAGAAGTACAACCTGAAGGAGGACTGTCAAGAGGACTACAAGGTGGTGCAACTGATTTCAGAGGATTGAAGTAAGTCAGGGGGATCATTGGAGAATATAGCAGAGAAAGCAGTGACACCAGCACCACATCACAGCACCCAGGATGGAGGCCATCTGCCACAGAAAATCTGCAAATTGTGCGGTGGTCAGCATCTTGCACACATCTACACCTGTCCTGAGGAAGCCTTAAGTGTCTGCAGTGAATTCTCCTTTCAGGTTCCATCTCCCATAGCTGAACCATCCCTGGAGGTGACCCAGACAGTGAAGAACCTAGTTGAGAGATGTCATCTTTTAGGAGCCAAGGAGAAGGCCTTCTTTATTTGGCCATTGGCTGTGAGGTCAAGCCCACAGGGTCCTCTTGCAGAACATCCTCTGGCCAAGATGTGATGTGTTGTGCATCTACAACTTCATTACTTCTGTGGGCACAAATAACAAATATTAAAGACCATGCATGTATGATGCTAAAAACAAAGCAAAATCACCTCAATCCCCTTTGGAGCCTCTGGGGAGCCAAATCAGTACTCTCAGCAGAGACATGAAGCCAGGCAGTCTGGGACCTGGGTCCGTGGAACGGTTACTTATGTCCCCTGTGACTGTTTCTCATCCCCAATGGGTGAGGAAAACAGGCAATGTGAGAACACATAGTATGTCCCTATGCCTAAAGGGTAACTTTATTTCCCTTTTGGTAAGCTGATCATGCTCTCTTAAGCATTAACCTTGGGTACCATTTCTGTCTCCCTGGAATTTGTTTTATAAATCTTCTCTTTTCTTCCATCACCATAGTGCTGAGATGGCCACGGTGTGTGGGATGGGACACATCCTACAAAAAAAGAAAACTGGGCTAGAAAAAACAGGCACACAATGGAGGCAGGAGCAGGAATTCCAGCCAAGAATTGCCTTATAGTAGGCTCTAGGCCAGAGGAAAGATGTGGAAAATAAGATCAGAGAGCAAGTCCTTTTTCACTGTGAGGTACCACAAGGCAGAGAGTCCTCCCAGCCTCCCTGCTTAAGAGGCATGGCCTTGGCCTGCCATTTCCTGCATATCAGTAAACGTGCACCAAGGAGTCAATCTGAGCTCCATAGGAACCACATGTCATTGCTTTCTGGGGTTCATGGGACAACATGAGATGGGGTTTGTGGGAGAGCATATTTGAGGGGATAATAGGATTATAGAAATTTTGGTATAAATAAGCAAGAAATTATGTATTATGTAGGGGTAATATTTATTCTTTATAAATAGCAAAGCTTATACTTGAATATCATATTACATCCTGTTTCTATACCAGGCAGGGAGTTGATTTTTGGTTCTATCATATACTGGGTTGATTTGAATGAGCTACCTGCTCTCACATGATCCTTCAAAGAAGAAATCATTCAAGGTGGCAGTTTCTTGCATGTAGGAGAATTGGGAAGGGCCAGAGAAACTTTCCTGGTTTACTGATGCAAACACACAAGCCTCCTTTCCCAGAGTGTATTAGTCAGTGTTCTCTAAGGAAACAACTGACAGGAGATATCTGTAAATATTATGAAATTTTTCTAGAATGTCTTATGCAACTATGGGGTTGTACATGTCCAAATTCCATAGGGCAGGCTGTAAAACAGGAACTCTGATGAAGGCTATGTTGAATTCCTGTGGGGGAACTGGATGGCTGAAATAATGATGGCATTATTCTCTTCTGGCTGCTGAATTCATCACTTCTCCATGTAATGCCTTCATCTGATTGCATGAAACATCTCTCATTGTTCAAGGAAATCTCCTTAGTTGATTGTAGATGGAATCAGTGATAACTGAAATCAACTTACTAATGATTTAAATGCACTAAATGCCCTCACAGTAAAACTTATGCCAGTGCTTGCTTGACCAAACAAGTACCATTACCAAGCCCATTTGACACATGAATGTAACCATTACACAGAGCAAATGTGCACTTCAGTATCAGTAACTTAGCCAGGAGCTGAGTCTGACCATCTGACCTCCCTAGCATTAAAGGTCACATGACCTTCCTGGAGGCATAGCAGCCATCTCAGGAATTTGGGTAGGTATATTTCCAAATAACATTTCAAAGGGCCATTTCCTGGCCCAGGACAATGGTTGCCTATATATAGAAGTATATACAAAAGTAAAGCTGTTTTCACACAAACTATCTGGTTTTGGAGAAATGTCTGAAAATGGTTCTGAAGGCCAATGGATAGTAAGGAAGCAGGTGGGAGATTCTAGTCAACAGAAACCATAAGTGTGAGCTTCAAGGTGGCAGTGAGGGTGGGTCCCATGGGAAAGAGTGTGGAGACTTTCAGATTGGGGCAAGGCTGCCAGAAGGATGGGAGTGGACAAGAAGTAGGATATAGGAGAATGGCAGCCTGAAGGATTTATACCAGGTCCTGTGGCACTGGAAGGTCTTCAGAAGGGCAAAGACTTGAGGAAATCAGGGTATCCTTCAGACACTTTTGGAATATTCTTGCAAGGCAATAGGTAAGTGAAAGGAAGATACATATGAAAAGACAAGGCTTAAGCTAAGGAGACCTGAATTCCTTTCTCTGAGATGATTACAGAAAACGAAGGTTAGAGACAGAGCAGGGCATGCCTTCCACATGGATTGAGATGGTGTTTTCTTCTTTGCTCACATTTTTTTTTCTTATCTTAACTTTTGTCACTTCCTGAGTAAAGGATATTTTGTCAGGTTGAAATAACAGTGATCATTTAGCTAAGAGAATATTTGTGAACATGGCCAAGGCTTAATGAGTGTCAGAGAAATAATTAGAGGCCAGAAAAGCTGCAATAACCTTCAGAATCCTTGACCGAGGGCCAGAGTCCCAGGACACTCACATTGTGTTAGTTGGAAATCAAATTTGTAAAGACATTTTTCAGAACAATCATAATGCATCATCAATGAATATTTGATGACTATATACATCAAAAGGAAAACTTTCATTCCTATTAGAATCAACAATTTTTTTGTTGTATTTATGTACCTTGCCTGATGAAAAATAAGTGCATATCTACAAGGAAGAATGTAAAGTTATTCAAAGCTAAAATACTCATATTACCAAAATGAAAGATATTTTGTACATGCCAATCAACTAGGAACATTTTATAAAATGGCAGCCATTCATTATATGGAATATTATCTGGTAATTAAAAATAATGGGAAAAAAATATAATAATGAGAGAAATGTACATTTATCTACCTGAAAATAACTCTAAAACCTTACAAACTTAAGAAAATATATGGAAGAACAAAACCCATGCCAAATACTATAATACATATATACGTGTATATATATACATGTGTGTGTGCCTATGATGTGTATGAGGGGGGACAGATTTGGTAGGTGGGAAGAAATAGGCAAGGGCAGAGGGACTGGGCCAAACTGGGCATGTGAATAGCAGTCCCTGGAGGAAAACAGCAGAAGGGCTGCAGAGACGGGAACAGTGAAGCATTAAGCACAGGGTAGGAAGTGTGGAGCACAAAAACAGGATGAAGGGGGAAGACAGAAGAGGCCAAAAATACAGGGACAAAAATGGGTGGGCCATGGAGGGGATGCCACAGGAAAAAGGTCAAGAAGTGAATGTAGGACATGTAGGACATGTAGTGACTGGCTTTCCCTATCACAATCTTCCTCTGATCCCACCCTGGACAATATTTTCTATAGTTTGGTTTGTTCAAAATTGCAATAGATAGCTATGCAGCTACAGAACCCCTCCAAGACCTTTCCCCAACAAGTCATACAACAACTCTTCAATGCCACAAATGAGCTGTCCTAATAGTCCCACTGGTGCTAGCCACCTAGAATCACTGATGGGGGGAGTAGGAATTATATATGTGCAAAATATCTCATAGAATTGGAAAAAAAAAAACAGGTAGCCATATCCAAAGACTTATGCAAACAAATTTAAAAAATGGCCCAGTGACTGGCTGTCTTGACTAAATCCCATTGTTCTTTAGGAGCCAAGATGTTAGATCACCATTTATCCCTAGATTACTTATTGGACTCTGAAGGGGGGCTCTGTTTACTCTTCATGTGAGTAGATAACACTTATCAAGTTTTACAGATAGCCAGGGACATACACCAAGGGGCCATGATGTCACTCTATTGAGTATACAGATGAATCAAATCAAAATTTTCTCAACTATTCTCCTGACTTTTCCCCTATTAAATGGGAAAACTAGCTGGGAACAGGATTTGAAATCCTAGTTTGCATACTGGATTCTAGGTCATTAGGATACTTTATCACTGACTCCAAACTCAGAAATTATGAAATAACATACCACATAGATAACATAACATGGGTCTGGGACAGGAATAATTGTATAAAAGGCCATCAATGAGTGAAGATGGCATCAGTTTAGGATGGCACTCAGTGACTCACTCTCTGAGGATGACAGATTGGGGACAGGGTCCTGCCCAGGGGGTCTGTGCTGGAGGCGCATGGAGCGAGAACCTTGGGGACATCGATTGGGAGAGAACTGGATGGCAAGGCAGATTGCTTGGGAGAGATTCGTACTGCTAGCTTGTCTCTTCTATGCTGTGCTTCTTCTTCCATGATTTCCCATTCTTGGTCTACATTGATTTTGTCTCCCAACGCTATTTCTTTTCAATCCTTCATCTTTCTGACTTCTGCTTTCTGTTGTGGTTCTTACATACCACATTTTTTCATTAGCCTACAACTTAAGGGTGTCAATTTCTATTCTATCTATTCTGTTTTCTTCTTTTTTAATTATTATTAACTTTTTCCTTTCAGCCCTTTCTTTACTCTTTCTCTCTCTCCTCATCATTCTAGCCTCTTAAATCATCATATATACTTTCCTCTATTTGGTTTCCCAGGCCATTGTTGTTACTCCAATTTTTTTCCCTATAACTCTACACTGCCTACATGAATTAAATATTCATTTTATTAAGTCTTATACGGCCCCTCTTCTAACTTTTATCAATATTACTATTATCCTTCTTCCTTTCTCACGTCTTTTGATTCTTCTGGCCCTAATATTTTGCTTTCAAGGAAACATAGAAACAAGGAAATAAAATAGGAAGAATAAAGTCTCAAAGAGAAAACTTAAAAGACACACAGAACCAAAAGATAAATAAAACTCTAGAGCAGAGAGAGAAGCTAATCTAAGCATCTTTTAAAATATATTAAAAAATAGATAAAGTATGCAAGTGAGGAAAAGGAAAGAAGACACTGGGAGAACATGCTGAAGAAATTGTAAACATACATAAAAAGATAACGGATATGCTGGATTCACATAACAGCAGATTTGAACAGGCAGAAGAAAGAATTAGTGATGTGGAAGACAATACACCTGAAATCACACAGATAGTAGAACAGATAGATAAAAAGATACAAAGAATCCAGCAGTGATGCAGGGATTTAACTGACAACATAAAATGCACAAACATACACATTATAGGCATCCCAGAGGGGAAGAGAAGGGAAAGGGAACGGAAGTGCTGAAGGAAATAATCGCTGAAAATTTCCCAACCCTATTGAAAGAGATGGATGTACAAGTCCAGAAAGCACAATGCACCCACAACAGTATAAATCCCAAGAGGCCAAATCCAAGACATACTTGTCAAAATGTCTAATGCTCAAGACAAATAGAAAATACTCAAGGCAGCAAGAGAAAAGAAACTGCCACATACAAGGGAAGCACAATAAGATTAAGTGCTGATTTCTCATCTGAAACAATGGAGGCAAGAAGACAGTGGTATGACATAGTCAAAGTACTAAAAGAAAAAAACTTCCAGCCATGAATTCTCTAGCCAGCAAAACTGGCATTCAAAAATGATGGAGAGTTCAAAATATCCACAGATAAACACAAAATAAGTGAGCATGCCAATAAGAACCCTGCACTTCAAGAAATACTAAAGGATGTTCTACAAGTTGAAAGGAAAAAACAGGGGAGAGAATTGGAGGAGAGTGTAAAAACAACTAAAAAGACAAAAAGAGAAACAAAAACAACATATGATATACATTAACCCAAAGAAAATATGCCTGAAGTAAGAAATTTGTTGCAAGCCATAACACTGAATGTTAATGAATTAAATTCACCACTTAAGAGACACAGATTGGCAGAATGGATAGGGAAATATGATTCATCTATATGCTGTCTACAAGAAACATACCTTCGACCCAGGGATTCAAGGAGGCTGAAAATCAATGGTTGGAAAACAATTTTACAAGCAAACAATAGCCAAAAATGGACAGGAGTCACTATCCTAATATCAGACAAAATAGACTTTAAATGCAAAATTATTGTAAGAGACAGGGATGGACACTATATATTAGTAAAAGGGGTAATATTCCAAGAAGAGAGAACAATCATAAACATTTATGCACATAATCGGGGTGCCTCAAAATATATGAAGAAAACTCTGGAAAAACTAAGTGGAGAAATAAATGCCTCTACAATAATAGTGGGGGACATTAATAAACCATTATCACCATTAGACAGGACATCTAGAGAGAGAATCAATAAAGAAACAAAGACTCTGAATAATACATTACAGGACCTGGACTTAATAGACTTATACAGACCACGACACCCAAATACAACAGGATTTTCATTCTTTTCGAGTACACATGGACCATACTCCAAGATAGACCACATGCTAGGCCAAAGAACAACTCTCAATGAAATCAGAAAGATTGAGATTATACAAAGTAATTTCTCTGAACACAATGGAATGAAATTGGAAACCACTAAGGGCCAGAAAAACAGATTAGACATAAAGATATGCAAGTTAAACAGCACACTCTTAGACAAACAGTGGGTGAAGGAGGAAATCTCAAAAGAAATCAGTAACTACCTTGAAACTAATGAAAATGTCAACAAAACATATCAAAACCTATGGGATGTAGCCAAAGCTGTCCTGAGAGAGAAGTTCATAGCCATAAATACATATATTAAAAAAGAAAAAAGAGCTCAAATTGAAGACCTAACTGCACACTTGGAGGAATTGGAAAAACAACAACAAACTAAACCTAAAGGAAGTAGAAAGAAGGAAATAAAAAAGATTATAGAAGAACTAAATGAAATAGAAAATAAGAAAGCACTAGAAAAAATAAAATCAAAAGCTGGTTCTTCGAGAAGATCAATAAAATTGACTAACCCTTAGCCAGCCTAATAAAGAAAAAGAGAGAACAGATGCAAATACAAATTTCTAGAGCCTCACAGACAGCCTACATTGATGAAAGAAGAAATTGATGAACTCAACAGTCCAATTACAAGTAAAGAGATAGATTCAGTCTTCCAAATCCTGCCAACTAAGAAGAGCCCAGGACCAGATGGCTTCTCACCTGAATTCTACCAAACATTCCAGAAAGAGCTAACACCAATCCTGCTTTAGTTCTTCCAAAAAACAGAAGTAGAAGGAATATTGCCTAACTCATTCTATGATGCCAATATTACCCTAATACCAAAGCCAAACAAAGACACCACAAGAAAGGAAAATTACAGACTAATTTCTCTAAAGAGCCTAGATGCTAATATCCTCAACAAAATACTTGCTAATCGCATTCAACAACATATCAAAAGAATTATACACCTTGACCAAGTGGGTTTCTTCTCAGGTATGCAAGGATGGTTCAATGTAAGAAAATCAATAAATGTAATACACCACATAAACATTTTGAAAGAAAAAAAAATCACATGATCATCTCTATAGATGCCAAAAATCATTTGCCAAGATACAGCACTGTTTCCTGAAAAAAACACTGCAAAAGATAAGAATAGGAAGAAACTTTCTGAATATGATAAAAGGTATATATGAAAAACCCAAAGCTAACATCATCTTCAATGTTGAAATCCTAAAAGCCTTCCTTCTGAGATTGGAAACAAGACAAGTATACCCACTATCATCACTTCTATTTACCATTTTCTTAGAATTACTTGCTCAAGCAATGAGGCCAGAAAAATATATAAAACCTTTCAAATTAGAAAAGAAGAAGTAAAAATTTCATTTTTTTGCAGATGACATAATCCTATACGTTGAAAACCCTGAGAAATCTACAACAAACTTCTAGAACTTATAAAGGAGTTCAGTAATGTCACAGGCTATAAGATCAATGCTCAAAAATCAGTAGCATTCTGTATACCAATTACAAGCAATTTGGGGAGGAAATCAGGAAAAGAATACCATTTACAATAGTAACTAAAAGAATCAAATACCTAAGAATAAATTTAACTAAAGATGCAAAGGACTTAAATACAGAAAAACTACACAACACTATTAGAAGAAATCAAAGAAGACTTAAATAAGTGGAAGAATGTTACCTGTTTATAGATAGGAAGACTAAACATCATCAAGATGTCTACTCTACCCAAACTAATCTACAGATTTAATGCAATCCCAATAAAAATCAGCATTGTATTTTTAAGGAACTGGAAAATCGAACTGCAAAATATATTTGTAAAGGTAAGGGGCCCCAAATTGTCAAGGATATATTGTAAAAGAAAATGAAGTTGGAGGTATTACACTACCTGATTTAAAACATGCTACAAAGCTACAATGTTCAAAACTGCATGGTATTGGCACAAGGATAGACATACTGACTGATGGAACCAAATTGAGAGTTCTGACATAGATCCTTGCATATACAGTCATGTGATATTCGACAGGCCACAAAACCCACTCAGTTGGGAGAGAATGGTCTCTTTAACAAGTGGTGCTTGGAGAACTGGATATCCATATCTAAAACTATAAGAGAGTAATACCATCTCACATCTCATACAAAAATAACTCAAGATGGATGGAAGATCTAAGTATAAGAGCCAAAACCATAAAGACCTTGGAAGATAACGTAGGGAAGCATATACAGGAGCTTGTAATAGGAAATGGTTTCATGAACTTCACACCCAAAGCATGGGCAGCACAAGAAAAAAAGGATAAATGGGATCTCCTCAAAATTAAAAATTTGTGCACATCAAAGGACATTATTAAGAAAATAAAAAGGCAGCCTACACAATGGGAGAAAATATTTGACAACCATATATCTGATAGGAGCTTAATATCCTGCATTTATAAAGAAACCCTACACCTGTAAAATAAAAAGAGAAACAACCCATTTTAAAAATGTGCTAGGGACCTGAAAAGACATTTCTCTGAGGAAGAAATACAAATGGCTAAAAAGCACATGAGAAGGTGTTCAACATCGCTAGCTATTAGGGAAATGCAAATCAAAGCTACAATGAGATACCATCTTAAACCCATTAGAATGGTGGCTATTTAAAAAGAACAGCAGACTATAAGTGTTGGAGAGAATGTGGAGGAATGGGAAGCCTCATCTACTGCTGGTGGGATTGTAGAATGGTGCAGCCACTATGGAGGACAGTTGACACTTCCTCAAAAAACTAACTATAGAACTTCCATATGTTCCAGTGTTTCCACCGCTGGGTATATACCCTGAAGAATTGAAAGCAAAGACATAAATAAATATATGCACACCAATATTCATAGCAGCATTGTTCACTTTTGCCAAAGTTGGAATCAACCCAGGTGCCCATCAACAGACGAATGGATAAACAAAATGTGGTACATACATAAAATGGAGAATTAGTCAGCTGTAAGAAAGAATAAAGTGCTAACACATGGGATAACAAGGATGAATCTTGGAGACCTTATGTTGAGTGAAGCAAGTCAGGCATTGAAGGATGAGCAGTACATGTCCTCAGTGATATGAATTAAGGAAACTGAGCAGTCTCAGAGAGCCCTTGTGTGTAAGATAGGTTTATTGGAAATAGAAAGAGAAGAGAAGTTTGTAAGCCATCACCCATATGGATATTATCTATGGTAAAGTGATAGAGTGTAGTTGTTTACTGAAGGGATAGGACAGGAGAGTAGTGATGTTTTTGGGTTTGGTGGTGCAGGGTTGACAGGTGGGTAGATTGTGAAGGGTGGGTCAGAAGGTCCAGGATACTGTGCGGAGGGTAGGGAGAGTGACCATGTGAACCGTAGGGATTTGTTGGTTTGAGGTTGAAATTACACAGGTGTGAATGCTCTTGTGATAAAATGACAAGGAATGTTCACTGGTTTAGGGGATCTTTTGTGGGGAGCATTCAGGACCAGGCACACCTAGAGAAGGCTTTTAGGGAGTGTGTTTGTTCATTCTGTCATAAAGTGTTATATCAGTGGGTGGAGATCCACATAATGAGTGGGAAATATTTTTGGACTCCCATCATTGGTAGGACCAATTTGTTCAGAAATATACAGGAAGGAGTCTCTCAAGAACAAGGGTGGCTCCTAATAGGGGAGGACAAACCACTGTGTCAAGACCTTTTGTTGCATGTAACTATGAATCTTGTCATCCAATGAGCCAAGCCAGGAGGTCATCATGGGCCCTGGGAGGATGGGGTGGGAGGAATAGAACAGATCAAACAGGGGATATTTAGTGTTCAGTAGAATTATTCTTCATTAACATACAGTGATGGACACAGGACATGGTAAATATCATCAAATTTTATAAAAGTGTATGGTCTAAAATGTAAATCATAGTGTAAACCATTGACAATGTGTAATAGCTATGGTTCACTATTAGTATATCTGTTATAACAATGTTGCCATCCACATATAAAAACGTATTAATATGGGGGGGAGGAAATGGGGAGGATGTTGGGTATATGAGAGTCTCCCATATTCTGTGTGTGACTTTGCTGTGACCAAAACTTCTTTGAAAACAAAATGAAAAATAGTGAGACATTTGGGAATGAGAGGGGGAAGATGCCAAGGTACAGACTGGACATGAGATATTGCAGTAATGAAAGGCAAAAGGTTCAAAAAAACATTTATAAAAATACTTCTCATTTTTTAATATCCCAATCTTTTAGTTTTATTTTATTGTTTTTTTTTAACTTTTTGTGTATTTTATCTCTTACATTTAAACTTATTATTATTATTACATTTTCCTATTAATTGTATTCAGCTATTGTAATGGCTTCATCTTCAAAGGGGCTTTGGATCACAGAAGGGTAACCACAAGGGTGGAGGAGAATCGTTAGTGTGGGGTGTCAGGGATGAGGGATGCATGAGAGGAAGTGCACCTGGGCATAACTATAAGATATATAAAAATGTAAAACTGTTCACAGGGCATTGTCACAGTTGGTGGAGAATCACTCAGTAAATGAGAGAATACTGAATTCCCATCCTGGAAAGCTCTGCCACATTCTCTAAGGGAGAAGCAAAAGTCTCCCAAGTCCAGGGGCAGTGACTGCTGAAGGAAGATGATCCACTGATGGGCCCTTGATATTTATGACTAGTCTTATGAGTCTTTGCTCTTGAAATTGAAACTTAGCCAATTGTTATGAGGTGCCTAAGAGTTGCCTCTCAAGAGCTTCCTTGTTGCTCAAAGGTGGCCTTTCTCTAAGTGAAACTCAGCATATGAATGTATTACCTTCATCCCAGCGTGGGACATGATTCCTGGGGATGAGACTCCCTGGCACTGAGGGATTTCTATCAAGTGCCAACTGACAATGAGACTGATAAAAGACCTTGAATAAAAGGGGGAAAGGGTAAAGACAAATGAGTTTATATGGCTTAGACTTCAAAATGAGTCAGTAAGTTATCCCAGAGGTGATGCTTACGCACATCTCAGTAGGATCTCATGGACCTCCAAATTGGATATCACCCTAAAAGTGGGGCTCCTGGGGGCTCTGGAGACACACTGGTTATATGTCTGGGAGGATAGCTCCAGATATTGGTGCCTTGTCAGTGGGCCTTACTTTGGAGTTTGTTCTCCTGAGTGTGAAAGAGTTGGCTTCAACTATGTCTTCCCTGCACATTGCTCATCTGTCCCTTCTATTCAAACCTATACTTGGTGCTGGAGTTTGTAGGTGTTTGTCCAGAGACTTGAGTCTTTGGGCTGTCCATAGGCCAGCTGGGTCCAGAACCTCAGTGGAGCACCAACTCTTATTCTACAGCTCATTTGACTCACCCAGGACAACTGTTGGGGAGATGATGATGGACAATGGCTCTCCCAGGAAAGGGAGAGAGTCTGCAGCTACAGGCAGGATAATCCCATCCATCTTCCCCATGGGATATAAGCCCCCTCTCAACTGGAGGTGGAGTGGACATCACCATCCCAGACTCATTAGAATGGGGGAAAGAGCTTTGGACTAGTTTGGACTTACTTGTATTCTACTATAGACATATTGTGTTTCAAGCAAGGAAGAAATTACAACACTGAGGTGTAGCCAGTGGCCACTGAAGACTCTGGGGGCCAGGAGAGGAAAAACAGCTGTAATACAGGGGCTTTTTTGGGACTTGGGAATTGCCCTAAGTGACATTGCAATGACAGATATAGGCCATTTTATATTATCATATAACACGCAGAACTCTGTGGCAGAGAGTGTGGTCTACAATGTGAACTATGGTCCATGCTTAATGGCAAAGCCCCAGGATGTGTTTAACAATTAAAATGAATGAGCCACACTAATGAAGGATGTTTATGTGGGAGGGTGTGGGAGGTGTGGGGAGTGAAGCATATGGGAATTTGTATATTTTTGTGTGTATCATTTATGTAATCATGGTATCCTTTAAAAAAGTATTACTATATTTATATATATACCATTTACAATAGTAACTAAAGAAATCAAATACCTAGGAATAATCTTAACTAAAGATGTAAAAGACTTATGCACAGAAAATTACTCAGCATTATTAAAGAAAATCAAAGAAGATTATTCTCTGTTCCTGAATAGGAAGACTAAATATTATCATGATTAGCATCCTACCAAAACTAATATACAGATTTAATGCGATCCCAATAAAAATCAACACAGCATTATTTACTGAATTGGAAAAACTAACTATGAAATTTATTTAGAAAGGCAAGAGGTCCCAAATAGCCAAAGACATATTGAAAGAAAAATGAAATCTGAGGAATCACTCTACCTGACTTTAAAGCATACTACAAATCTACAGTGGTCAAAACTGCATGGTATTGGCAAAAGGATAGACATACTGGCAAATGGAACCAAATTCAGAGACCTGATATAGATCTTCACATATACAGTTATTTGATATTCTACAAGGCCAGCAAGCCCACTCAACTGGGAGAGAATGGCCTTTTCAACAAATGATGCTTGGAGAACTGGATATCCATATCCAAAAGAATGAGAGAGGAACACCATCTCACATCTTATACAAAAATCAACTCAAAATGGATTAAAGATCCAAATATGAAAGCCAAGACTATAAAGACCTTAGAAGATAATGTAGGGAAGCATCTACAGATCCTTATAATAGAAAATGGCTTCATGAACTTCACACCCAAAGCACGATCAGTGAAAGACAAAATAGAGAAATGGGACCTCATCAAAATTAAAACCTTTTGCATCTCAAAGAGTTTGTCAAGGAAGTGAAAAGACAATGTACATGAGAGAAAATATTTGGTAACCATATATCTGATAGGAGCCTAACATCCAGTATATAAAAAGAAATCCTATATCTTGAATATAAAAAGACAAACAATGCATTTAAAAATGGACAAGGGATTTGAATAGATACTTCTCCAAAGAAGAAATACAAATGGCTAAAAAACACATGAAAAGATGATCAACATCACTAGCTATTATGGAAATGCAAATCAAAACTACAATGAGATACCATCTTACACCCATTAGACTGGTGGCCATTAAAAAAAAGCAGAGGACTACAAGTGTTGGAGAGGATATGGAGAAATGGGAACCATCATCTACTGCTGGTGGGAATGTAGAATGGTCCAGTCATTGTGGAGGACAGTTTGACAGCTCCTCATAAAACTAAATTTATATCTGCCATATGACCTAGCAATTCTTATGCTGGGTGTATACCCAGAAGTACTGAAAGCAAGGACACAAACATTTATATGCACACCAATGTTCATAGCGGCATTATTTACTATTGCCAAAAGTTGGAATCAACCCAGATGTCCATCAACACATGAATGGATAAACAAAATGTGGTACATACTTACAATGGAATATTACTCAGCTGTAAGAAGGAGTACAGTACTAACACGGGATGACATGGATGAATCTTGAGTACCTTATGTTGAGTGAAGCAAGCCAGGCATCGAGGAACAAATATTACATGAACTCTCTGATATGAATTAAGCAAATCAAGGTGATTTAGATAGCTAGAGTCTGGAAGATAGGTTTACAGGAAATAGGAACGGAGAAGAAGGTTGTGAGCCAATGTCCTTATGGGGAAAATCTGTGATAAGGTGGAAGTGAGTAGTTGTGCAGTGAAAAGATATTACAGGAGTGTAGTGATAATATTAGGTTGGGCGGTACAAGCTTGACAGGGGGGTAAGGTGGGGAGTATGGGTTGGATGGTCCATGGAACTGGGAGGAGGTTTGGGGGAGGGAATTGGTGAACACTGGAGATAGGTGGGTATGTTGGTGAAACTACAGTGTTGAGAAAACTCTATTGGCAATATGACAAGGAATCATTACTGGTTGAGGGTGTTGAATGGGGGGACACTTGGGACAGGGCACACCTGGGACATTCTTCTAGAGAATGTGCGAGTGATCATTTTGTCATAATGTGCTGTATCAGTGGGGAGAGACCCACATATTGAGTGGGAAAGAATTGGACTCCCATCCTGGGGAGGCCCAATATGTTCTCAGAGGGGAGTGTGACTCTTGAGAGCATGGACTGTTCCTAATAGGGGAGGACAGCCTTCAGTATTGATGCAAGTATCTAAGAACCTTTTCCTTCAAAGAGTGAAGCCTCATGGGCTCTGTGGGCTCCAAGTGGAGGGAAGGATAAATAGAAGAAATTGAAGAGGGGTATTTGGGGACAATAGAAGTGTTCTGCATGATTGTGCAAAAGGATACAGGCCATGTTAAATTTCATCAAATATTATAAAAGTGTATGGTGTAAAATGTAAAGCATAATGTGAACCATTGACCATGACTGGCAGCTATGTTTAAATATTTATACTTCATTTGTAACAAATGTACCATCCACATGTAAAAAGATTATTAATATGGAAGGGGGAAAAGGGGGAAACTGTTGGGTATATTGGAGTCCCCTATATTCGGTATGTGATCTTACTGTGACCTAAAACTTCTTTGAAATTTTTATGTTGAAGACAATATTTTTAAAAAAGTAAGACACTGGGGAAGAAATGGGAAAAAAATGCCACTGTACACACTGGGCAACTGCTATTACAGTGATGAAAGAAAAAAGTCAAAAAATAATATATCTTATTTTATTTTTAATGTTTTTCATTTTTTTAATATTCCAATCTTTTTTTACTATATTTTAGTTTTCATTTCTCTTAATTATTATGCATTTTATTTCTTACATTTAAACCTATCATTATTATTTCATTTTCCTATTAATTGAATTGGCAATATTCTTAGCTTCATTTTGAAGAGTTTTTGGGTCATAGAAGGGTTACAACTATGGCAGAGGTGTATCAATGGGGTGGGGAGGCAGCAATGGGAGATACTTGGGAAGAAGTTCACCTGGGCATACATATAAGGTACATAAGTATGTTCAAATGTTCATGGAGCATTGCCACAGTGGGTGAGATTCACACAGCAACTGAAAGATTATTGAATTCTCATCCTGAGAAGCTCTGCCGCATTCTCTAATGGAACAGGAACAATCCCCCAAGTAAATGGGCAGTGACTAGTAAAGAAGGATTTTCCATTGATGGTCCCTTGATGAAGAAAATGATGCTTGTGAAGCTTTTGCTCTTGAATTTGCAACTTACACTAGTGTTGGAGAGTGCCTAAGGGTTGCCTCCTGAGATCTGCCTTGTTGCTCAAATGTGGCCTCTCTGTAAGCCAAACTCAGCATATAAATACTACCTTCACTCCAGCATGGGACATGACTCCTTGGGATGAGCCTCCCTGGCACTGAGGGATTACTATCAAGCACCAGCTAGTGATACAACTGGAAAAGTACCTTGAATAAAAGGGGAAGAAGGTAAAGACAAATGAGTGTATATGGCTAAGAGATTTCAAAGTGAGTTTGGGAGTTCATCAGAGGGGTAACACTTATGCATGTCTCAGCAGAATCTCATAGATGGCCAAAGTAGATGCTACCACAAATCCACAAATAGTGGGGATCCTGAGGTCTCTGGAGACAACCAGGACCTATGGTCATGGCAGATAGCTCTGGAGTTTGGTGCCTTACCAGTGGATCTACTTTGGAGTTTGTGTTCCTGATTGTGACAGAGTTGGACTAGATGTGACTTCTCTACACATGTCTCTTCTGTCTCTTTTATTTGAACTTATAGTTGATGCTGGAATTGGTAGTTGTACACACAAGAGACTTTAATGTCTCGGTTGTCTATGTGCTAGCTGGGCCCTAAAATTTTTGGAGATGCAATACCTACTCACCAGTTCATTGGACTTACCCAGAAGAACTAAAAAGGAGATGATGATGTACACAAACCATCCCAAGGAACCAAGAGAGTCTACAGCTGCAAGCAAGAGAGTCCCCTCCATCTGCCCCATGGGATCAAGTTCTCCTTGCAATTAGAGGCAGAATGGGCAAGACCATCCGAGAATCCTCAGGATTGGGGAATGAGCTATGGACTAAAGTAGACTTATTGGTATTATACTATAGACTCATCGTGATTCTAGCTATGGAAGAAATGATATCATTCACAAGGAGGTGTTAGTCACTAGAGGGTCTGTGGACAGGGAGAGAGAAATACAGGTGAAATATGGGGGCATTTTGGGGACTTCAGAATTTTCCTGAATGTTATTATAATGACAGATACAGGCCATTACATATCTTGCCTACAAAATTGTGCGGGATAGAATGTGAACTACAATGTAAACTCTAATACATGCTTAGTGGCAATTCTCTAAAATGTTTTCATCAATTGTAATGAATGTTAGTGAACACACTACTGAAAGGTGTTCTTAATGTGGGAAAATGTGGGATGTGTAGGAAGCAGGCCTTATGGGAATCCCTTACATTTTTATGGAACACTTATATAATCTAAATACTTTTAAAAATGTATATATATTTTTAAAATAAAATAAAAACATTTGTGGCTCTTAAAAAAAAACCTGAATGAATACAGAAAGTGAAGAAGTTTCATGGAAAAGGAATTTTTATATTTAAAATTGAGTAACATTTGATGGGTCTATCTATAAAATTTTGAAAGCTTTAATATCAAATAGTATAATAATGTAAAACTAAAATTTTGTTACTTTTCTGTTAATGTGACAAAGTTTCTCAAGTCATTTGTCTGTTTTAGTAAAAGTTTATAAAGAGTTTTTCTCCTGAATAATTAGTATACAAAGAAAAAAAGTCTATTTTATCAAAATAGCTTCTTGCACTTTAATCTTATTTCCTTGGTTGTTTAAGAGAAACAAGTCTTATCACTTTAAAAAAAACATAATATTCAAGCCTGACAACTTTTAACATTTTGCTTTCTCAAAATCAAATCCTGAAAAGTATCTTTTTATTTCAAATTACTGCAAAAAATATTCTTTCACCTTGGGAAAAAAATGAAGTAATAAAATAATTGAGTTCATTTAATATGTAATAATTTTATTGAAAAATTATTTAGATAGTGATATAAAATTAAAAGGGATTCTTTGTAACACTCTGTTAAAGTTGTATGAGTAAAATTTTCATATGAATACTTAAAAAGTGTATAAAATTCCTGTAAATTAAACAATGTTTCAGGATAATATTGGATAAAAGTATAATGTTGTTAACCATGGTTTTTATTATTTTTGAAAAATGGTATGCATCACAGAAACAACCTCTGCCTGGAAATCAAGAGATGGATGCTTTGGCTTGTTATTCATATGATTTGCCCCACCTCCACTTAAAAAAGTAGGTCTATGACTGCAAAGGAGAAGTGGCCATTGGGGCCTGCCAGGTATGACAAATAACAATAAATCATTGTAAATTAAATAACATCACTGCTGTATGCAGCATTCCCAAATATTCCTAGTTTGTTGCAAAAAAAAATTAATATGCAGTTATGTCACTCTCACTTTGTTTTAAAACTTGCTAAAGCTTTCTCTAGTATCTCCTTAGTCAAATCAAGCCAGCCTACATTCACCTTCATGTGAAAAGGCCAATGGTGGATTTTGCAGTGCTTTCCTGGGGCTGTGTGCATAACCCATTCATCTATCCTGGCCTGGTAACAAAAAACCTGGCTGCATGAAAAACCTATAGCTATAATCCTATTTTGCTACATTAATAATATTATGTTAACCAATAATTCTTCTTACAGAATTAAAAGAAACACCAGATAAAACAGTATCCTATATTAAGAGCCTGAAATAAGCAAACAATTAAAACAAACTGCAAATTCCTTGCTGATCTTTCAAACTCTTAAGTGTTATTCAAGTATGATGTTTTCCTATAGCACAAACTCTAAAACAATTAATAACCTTTCTGGAGTTGTTAAATACTAAAAACCCTTCATCCCCCATTTAGCTCAGATGTTAAAATCATTGTATGTGTCAATCAGAAAAAAGTGCATGGAAATAAGAATGCCCCCCAGCAGGCTGCTTTTAAAACCGTAACACAGGCTCAAACAGTAAGAGGGATAAACCTTAACTTACCTTGTAAATTTAATGTGGCCAAAACCAATATTGGCTTTGGGTGGGGTTTGTGGCAAAGGCAACATTCTAAATTAATAGCCCTTGGGTTTTAATCAAACTTGTAGAAAGGGGCCAAATTATAATATAACCCCTTAATAAGGTAACTATGTGCAGCATACCATGTCCTGTTGCAAGTAAAAGGCTTAACACATTAATGTCTGGTTACTCTGAAAACCATCATCCATATCCAGGGGTAAATTGCAGATACTAGGAAGAAGACAGAATTAATGAACTGTTGTAAACTCCCTCTGTGAAGAAGAAATCTGTGAAAGGAAACCTGAAATGCCTGCCAGCAGCAGGTAGCTGTCTATCATATCCCTGCTCACTGCTCTGACACCCTTCTTGAGACTGTTAAAGCAGATGCCCTTGTGAAGATCCATAGCCATACCATTGAAACCCAAAAAGCATCAGAGTCTCTACACAAGAAAAATGGACATCAAGACTACTGAACCCTGTGGCAACACTTCTAGCTGCCTTTGGTTCACCAACAGCTTATAGACATCACACATGACTATTCATCATGCTCACTCTGATGACTGTACATCAATCCCTTCCTGCTCTTGAAAGGGGCAAGGTATGCTTTCACTAGTGCAAACATTGCAATGGGACTCTTGTAACCAGCCAGCTACCATATGCTGCCCAGAAAATGTAAGTGCCTTATATAAGATCCCATCCACCCTACAGCTCAAGTTGAAAAGTAATAATAATTTGTTGTTGCCTATCCCTCAAACTATACAAACTGGGAAAAATAAAGTCATTTTAGAGATGCTATGCAACCTCACTGGTTGGGAATCTTAAGTTCATGAGAAATAAAAGTCACCCAAAACATTGCTATGAAACCACAATTAATAATCTAAAGTCTCCTACTCCCACTAAAATTATATGTGTGTCTATGTAAACTCTTCTCATGTGTAAACTATCTACTAATGAAAATATTGCTTGTATACTGTTAAACCAACATAATCTGCCCCTGTCTGTATAAAACAACAAAAAGAAATCTATAATATGAAATAGTTACCCACAAAATTACATAATTTCACTGTCAAGCAGTAACATTCAATGTTGTGTATTTATTACCCCTATTATTCTGTGGTCTTTTATATTATTGATGTATAACCTACATGCAATATTTCAATGCCCTAACTGCTCAGGTGATATCTCAAAATATTTACACATATAATGAAAAGTGAAAAAAACAGTGGGGTAGAATGTAAGAACATGAAATGCCCACTTCTCCCTCTGTAGAGTATGTAGAAAAATTCCCTTTCCCTAACCTACAGGAAAAAAGACTGGGAAAGAGAAAGCTATATCAGCAATGACCCACTCCTCCTCAGCAGGGAAGATATTAGCAACTATTCTGAAAAACACACATGATCCGCCCCACCCCCAGTAAACAAAAATCATCAAACAAGCCAGAAAAAATGCACAAACACCTCCTGACTTAAAGCCTTCCTTATATACCTCCTATCCCCTCTCATATTAATCGTGTTAATCCTTCTCCACAGGACTGTGTCTTACACTACTTCTAACAAGTTTCCTCCACAGGGCTGCCTATGCTATGACCAATCGGGCTGTCAGCAATGTGCTTCTCATATGGCAAGCTCACCACTACTAACCCCTGGCACAAAATGACTGTTAGAAATAGTTCTATGCCCCAGTCAGCAGGAAGTAGCTACAGAAGAGAAATCATCATTTTCCCCCACCAAAATAAATAAAATTGTCTGGGATGTTAGGCCCAGGGCTCCTGACCTGCCCCTTCCCCATTCCCTCCTCCCTTCCCCCTCTTCCTGCAGGTGCACATTCCTAATTGATATGAAAACAGAGCTCTGGGCTCTGTGGGGTTCCCTCCTGAAACATTCCCATGGATAGGGAAGTAGCAACCCAAATCTGAGGGATGCAAATGGGATCATAGAGCTGATATGAGTTATCTCACCCTCACCTTAAAACTGCAAAGCTAGCATAAACCATCACAAATCAGCCCCTTTGTAGTCTAGTGCCACAACAAGTTATAAAAACTCACTCCCACTCCCTTCACTGCTGCTGTGTATTTCAGACACAGCCCACCTGCTATAGCTCATTAAAGGATAAGTTTATATGGATTCTGACTTCCTGCTTGATTTCTAAAGTGTCTCCCTTATTTGGCTTCCCTCCAAACCTTAACAATGACCTTACTTGGTGAGACCTTTATATCATTCTTTCCTCCTGTCTATCCCCAGAGGAAAAGGAACATGTTTGGCTTACAGCCCAGACCCATGCAGATACCCTGAACTGACAGGACACTACTCACAGCCCTGTCAGAGCCCTGGAAGTCCCCTGGGAGGAACCTAGCTGGGATTATCAAGAAGGGAAACCTGGCCACCAGTCCTGCAATATGATAACTTGCCCAGTTGCAGGACTACAAGCAGCTGTTTAAAAAGCCATAAATTATGATAGACTCAAAAAAAACTCACAAAAATCTGATGAAAACCCCACTACCTTCCTTGCAAGGCTACAGGAATCCCTCCTGCATTATACCAATCTAAACCCAGACTCACTAGAGGGCACCCTCCTCCTTCACATGCATTTTATCTCCCAGTCAGGCCCCAACATTTGCCAAAATTTCCAGAAGTCAGAAGCAAGCCCCTGAACTATTGAGACTGAGCTTGTTAACCTAGTCTTCAGAGTTTTTAACAATCAAGATGTAGAACAAGCCAACAGGAAGGGAAAAGGGAAGAGGCAAAACACAAATCTTGTAACCGAGCCTACCAGCTACTTGCCTCCACCTTCCGGAGTTCCCAGCACCCACCCCACTCCAGGCAGGTAGGAAAGAAACCACCAGGTCCTACTTCAAATATAAAAGCCTTGGCACTGGGCCAAGCAGTGCCCAAACTCACAATCTCCTCCAAGGCCATGCCCACTGTGCAATCAGAGAATCCACTGGATGTCCAATTGTCATCAAGCCTCTCAAGGCAAGAAGGCATCAGTTACCCAGTCAGACCCAAACTCTAGATTCAACCTCCCAGGAATTCTGGGACTGGCAACAGATGATTGAAGTTGCCCAGGAAATGTGCAGCACTGCACACCCATCTCCAAAGTGGAACCTTGTGTAACTGATGGCGGCAGGTAAGCCAATTTAATTCCTTATTGATACGGGGGCCACTTACTCTGCCCTTCCTCAATTCCCTGGACCCTTAACTCACTCCTTGAACTCAGTAGTGGGAGTCAATGGAATACTCTCACAAACCCTTGCAACCCCTCTTTTGTCATGCTCACTGGAAAGCCACCTGTTCACCCCATTCATTTTTAGTGCTTCCCCAATGTCCCACTTCAATTCTTGCAAGAGACATTTTTACCAGGCTTAGAGCACAAACACTCATTCTCCCCAAAGCCCACATGGCATCTTCCTCTTTTCTTTAACAGACTGATCCCCAACTCCTTCTCCTGCACTTCCTTTCCTATCAAGCTCTGTCAATTCAGAAATTTGGACATTGAAGTTCCTGTCATTGTTGCCCACCACAAACTGGTCATGATTCAACTAAAAAATCCTACCCACACACCTTTCAAACCCCAGTATGTTGTCCTTCTTGATGCCCTGAAAAGCATCAAACCTACAATTAACTCACCTCTTACAAGCAGACCTCTTAAGACCCACCAGTTACCCCTATAACACCCCTATCTTACCAGTCAAAAAGCCCAATGAAACCTACAGCTTATTCCAAGATCTATGCACCATCAACCAAATTATTACCCCAATGCATGCAGTAGTCCCAAACCCATACTCTATTCTTTCTCTTATCCCATCCACCACCACACACTACTCTGTTCTTGGCCTAAAAGATGCCTTCTTTACCATTCCCCTGCACCCCAACTCCCAGAACTTTTTTGCATTCACCTGGACAGACTCTGACACCCACGTCACCCAAAATTTAACTTGGACTTTACTCCCCCAAGAGTTCTGGGACAGCCCTCACCTCTTCAGACAAGCCCTAGCCCATGATCTCCATGATGTTAATCTGTCCCTTCCACTCTCTACAATATGTGGATGATCTCCTATTATGCAGTCCCTCTTTTTCTGATTCCCAACAACATACTACCAAACTTCTAAACCACCTAGCACAACATGGATACCATGTACCAGCACAAAAAGTCCAAATCTCACAAACCTCCATCACCTACATTGGGTTTAGTCTAGCACCCACTGAAAAGGGAATGACTCCCAACCAGTGAACTTTAATCACCTCAATACCCACCCCCACTACCAAACAAAACCTCCTGTCCTTCTTAGTATTAGCTGAGTATTTAGAACCTGGAACCCCAAATTTGGCATTTTAGCCAATCCTCTGTATGATGCAATGAAAGGACTTTTACAATAGCCTCTCCCACCCAAAAAACCAATTGAATGCCCATTCCTTCAACTTAAGAAAGCAATTACCAGTGCTCCTGCTTTAACCCTCCCTAATCTTAGCAAACGCTTCCTGCTATACACTGACAAAAGGCAAGGCATTGCTATAGACCTCCTGGGACAAAAATCCAGAGCAGATTTAAAAACTGTAGCTTACCTATCCAAACAGCTAGACCCCACATCCCTGGGATGGCCCACTTGCCTTCAGGCATTAGCATCAGCAGCCTTTCTCACACACAAAGCACAGAAATTAACTTATTCACAGACCATTATCATACACTCCCTGCATGCCATTACTGACCTCATATCCAATCAAGCAGAAAATTCCTATGTCTCTCTAGACTTCAGCAAACTTCCCTCACCTTACTACAAGCCCCATACATAACCATTGCACTCTGCAGCATGCTCAATCCCACCTCTCCTGCTTATCCCTAAAACCCCAAACAACCCACACTCATGCTCAAAAATTCTCCCTGATCTTATTTCCCTTTTCCCCCAAATCTCTGAAACACCCCTACCTGACCCCAAATACACATAGTTTATGGATGACAGCCCCTTCATCACCAATGGAAAGTGGAAGGCAGAATATGCAGTAGTCTCCCACAGCCAGTCCATAGGGTCCAATCCTCTCCCACCAGTGAGCTGAATTTTTGCACTTATAAGGACCATAACCCTAGCTTAACACAAGGGAATCAACATCTATAGGGACTCCTGCTATGCTTACCACATCCTACATTCACATGCAGCAATCTGGGTGGAGAGAGTCCTCTCCCCCACAGAAAGCTCCCCCATTACCAATGCTGATCAAATTTCCAAGCTTTTACATACAGCACACAACACCTCTGCCCTAGTAGTCATACATTGCTGAGGGTACCAATGAACCTCCTTTGACATTTCACTAGGAAATGAAAAAGCAGACAAGCAAGCAAAAGATGCTGCCACATTACAATGCCAGAAAACCAGCTTAGCTATCCTTCCTATTAGCCCCCAGGATACAATGGAAGAAATCCAAGCATTAACTCAGAAAGGGCCTATCTGGGAAGGCAAATGGCTTACAGCTGCAGGCTGGTTAATCCTCCCCTCAGCCCAAATAGAACAGATTTTCACTATCCTTCATAACGCCTTACATGTAGTTTTCACACCCTTGCTCAAGTTTCTGTCCCTTTTAATCACCTGTTCCCACCTAGCCTCCACATTGCAGTGCATCACCCAGCAATGCACTTTTTGTGCCCAGACCTCCCCCCGAAGGTTTAATCAAGTCCCCACCCTCATTTCAAACTCACCAAGCCAGAGGACAATCTCCTAGACAAGATTGGCAGGGTGAATTCACCCATATGCCCCCAGTGAAAAAATATAATTACCTTCTAACATTTAGTGGATACCTTCTTGGGATGTGTTGAAGCTTTCCCCTCCTCCTCAGAAAAAATTTCCAAAGTAAACCACACCATACTAAACTCCATCATACCCCAGTTTGGAATCCCCACTTCCCTACAATCAGACAGTGGCCCTGCTTTCACATCACAAATCACAAAAGAAGTAGCCAAATTGCTAAAAATTCAGTGGCAACTTCACATCCCATACCGCCTCAAACGTTGGGTAAAAATTCAGTGGCAACTTCACATCCCATACCGCCTCAAACGTTGGGTAAAGTAGAAAAAGCCAAATTCTATTTAAAGAAACATCTAACTGAACTGTCAATAGGACTTTGAATGGATTGGTTCTCCCTTCTCCCACAAGCATTAATTAGAATCTGAGCTACCCATGGGTGCCCACCTACCACAGCCTCTTTAAGCTCATGTATGGTAAGCTTTTCTTACTCAACAATTTCCCAAACCCACAGTCTCCTCTCTGAGACTATCTCCCAACCCTCACTCTAACAAGGCAACTGCTGCATGAACATGCAGACCAAGTCCTTCTAAATCAAGTGAAGGGTCACGAAAACCAGCCCCTTAAGAACCAGGTGATTGGAACCTCCTTAAGGTCTCTTCACCAACAAAAGGAGCCCTAACTCCATGCTGGATGGGACCATATCAGGACCTCCTTAACACCCTGACAGCAGCTAAACTTTAGGAACTAATACAGTGGATAAACTCCTCCAGGCTGAAGAAATCCTCTGGCCCCAGTGCTTCCACTGCCTCTCCACCCAGGCGTGGCTTCACCTGACTCCAGTTCCAGTCCAAACTTCTGACACACACTCACCTCCAGCTGACTCAAGTTCAAGAGGAAGAAGAATCACATATTCCAAGTGCATAAGCCTCAAGTCTATGAACATGCCTACACACACACACAAATCTTCCCCAGAAACTTCACCAGATCCTCAGTCCTCCTTCTTCCTAATCCTCCACCTTCTCTCTGACCTTTCATCCCTACCACCAAATTAGGATGCCCCTCTCTCTTTTCTGTGGGATGAATACTTACCGGGCAACTTCCTAACCTTCTCTTTCAATGACTTCACCCACTGGCTAGAATTATAACATCATATTCTGCACAGTATCTCCTCTCATCCTTCTCACCTCCCCTCCTGAGCTCTCCCTCATCACTTCCTAACACCCATGGTCCAGGAATTTGCCTCCTTAACAAAACAAACAAATAGCCGAATTTGTCTCACAACTTGGCAAGCCATCTCCATTCTTCTTAAGGCATTCCCCTTAAGCCCAGAAACCCTTATGATGATCACTCCCTCTAACCAAGCAAGGGTTTTGTGCAACCACACCCTACCCAAGGTCTCTGGGCCACAACTTGGCACCAAAAACCTACAAACACAAAACTGGGCAGAACCATCAGAACCTATAGGGGAAGTCAAATACCTCGTTGACAAAGCTTATCTCTGCTTCTGGTACTGTTGTGGCAGGAAAAAAACTTAGACTATGAGAAACCCAAGTGTGCACTCAGAGAGATGGAGGAACAAGGTTTTTATTATGCACAGGCCCAGAGGAGAATCCAGTCTCCCAAAATCTGAGCCCTGGGCATTGGCTTTCATGGGGTTATACAGGTTTATGTTTATTGGCTAGTGGGTTGCTGGGCAAGTGGGCAAATTCCTGAAGCAAGTGGGCAGGCAGGGGTTACAGAAGCAACGACATGCGTTTAGCTTATCTTCCTAAAGCAGATGGCCTCAGGGAGGAGAGGAGTAGAGTCCTTAGATTTGTAGATTCCAGACAAAAGTGGGAGGAGTATGCTTATCTCCTTAAGTTGTGGATTCCATTGGAGAAAGGGAGGAGGGGCAGTTATCTTTCTAAAGCTGTGGGTTTTTGCAAAGGGGGAGAAACAGAGCAGAGCTGCAGCACTTTCTTCATCATTCTTCCCCTTTGATGCCCTTATAATAATTTTTTATGGGGCATCATCTGTTAACATGGGGATTTTTCTGTAGTCCCCAAGGGTTGATACTTAACATGAGGCATTACCTGGTGTTTTAAAGTATTCAGGCGGGTAGTGATGTACTGTGTAAGGTACTGTAGAATGCATGGCCCAAGAGTTAAGAGGAAGAAAACTGCAGCTATTACTAGCATGAATGGCAAAATCTAGGAAAGGAGATACTAGAAGTAGTTCCCATTGGCAGATGCCTGGTATGCATAGTTTAAGTGGTTTTTGGCTCATTCTTTTAGCAGGGCTACCTTGTCCCTAACTATCCCCTGAGGAATTTGCATAAAAGCAGCATTCTTCCCCCAGGGACTGGTAAATTTCCCCTGAACCTATGGTGAGCAAGTCTATTCCTTGCCTGTTTTGTAAAACTACCTCTGCCAAAAAGTCTATCTGGTATTGTAACCCATTGAGAGCCCCTGATATTTCTTCGAGGTCATTCAATGTTTCCTGTGCTAGGGTTTGTATGCCCTCCTGACCAACTGCAAGTGAGGCCCCTGCTACTGCTGCACTTCTGACTACTCCTAGTCCTAAGAGTAGGGGAATTGCTTGAATTGCTCATTTGGCTCAGGAGAGCTCTCCAGGCAATTCTTCTTCATACACTGAGAATTATGTTACTGGCCAAGCCAGGTAACAGATGCCCTGGCCATCCTGGGGTAGGCACCAGTAGGCATTGGTGCCACAGACCCAGATGGTGGAGGTTGCAGTGCATCGGTTACACTCATTAAGTGGGTGGGTAATATCACAGTTAACCTTTCCAAGAGGGAGGAAGGAGAGTTGAAGGGGAGCTGCTAGTTATGTTTTTACAGTTAGCCAATTTTCCTGTAGGGTTGGTTATGTGGACTGGGGAGGTGCCTGGTTCCCACCAGGGAGCTGTCATGGGTCAGGAGGGATGCATTCCATTGGACAGGTATGGGGAAGATGGTTAGAATTGAAGAAGTACATAGCCAGCAGGATGCAGCTATGTCAGGCCAGGATTTATTTAGGAGTTGGTGGAAATTTCAAACCTGGTTAAAAAGGATGTTGTGGGAGGCTGTTCTGACTTTGGCTTTTAGGGTCTGGGCAGCTTTACTGATATTTTTAACCAGGGTTTTCACTGGGGGTTGGATTACCAGGATCATTTGGACTAGTATGAGGTCCCCCGGGTCTTGCCCAAATGCCTCATATATTCTGATTCCTAATTTTAGTCCTGTTTGGGCTTTTTAAAAGGTATTTTATGATCTGGTGGTTATGTTTAATAAGGTGCATTTCATGGGATTGCAGGTTCCTAATTTACAGTTTGCCAGATTGGGACCCTTCTGCAGGATATATGGGGAAGTTCAGGCTCCCACCCAGGTGGCACTATTAGGCCCCATGAGTGGCAGAAGTGCCCATCATCAGAGGGACCTCAGCATAGGTATTTGTCATAGGTGCTATAGATTTGGCCCCAACACCCACCCCCCCGGCGGCAAGGGTAAGTTCTTTTCTTATTGCTCTGCAAGCATCAAACACTACAGAAGCTGAGGTCATCCCCGCTAAAAAGGGGGTCGAGGCATTCAGCACCGGTTGGTTACCCCAGGTCTGGCTGATTTGTAACTGCCATTGGTTTTGGGGGTGGGTATTGGCTCCTAGGGAGGGGGCAAGAAAGAAAAGGATAAGCAAGACAAGGCACAGAGACATCCTATTATACACTGATTAAACTATTGCCATGAAAGCTCTATTTGCTATAGTCCAGTCTGCAGGAGCCACAGCAGCAAGACCAACTCTGAATACCAGGGTGAGTAGGCTGTATAAGCACAGTATCCACTAGGAGCAGGGGTTCATTCAGGAGGCATTTGATGAGGTTGGTGCTTGGGGATCCCAGGCAACTCGCACTCTCAAGGGGGGCTGGGTATGGGTTGGGCTGTCCAGCTGTCCTGTTCTTTATGGGGGTGTGCCTTCTTGACCCTGGAATAATGGATCCAAGGGATAATGCCTGACTTTAAGAGCAGTGGCAGTTACAAAGATCACAGTACGTTGACCTGTCCAGGAAGGCTGAAAGGGTTCTTTGTTCCAGTTTTTGACCCAGACTAGGTCCCCTGGCTTGTGGGGGTGTACCAGGTGTTCCAGTGGATAAGGTTTCAGGTCAAGACAGTTTTATGTATTTGGGCAAGAGTTTTCCCCAGCTGCTGGAGAATGGCATCTTGGCTAGCCTCCCCCAGGAGCTTGAGATTCCCTTTGAAGGCTTGGATAATTGGGGGTGGCCATCCAAATAGAATTTCAAAGGGTGAATAGCCTCTGGTTCCTGGGGTGCACCTAACTCAGATGTAGGTTATGGGAAGTAAGTCTACCCAGGGGAGACCAGTTTCTCGGTAGAATTTGGCTAAGGTGACTTTGAGGGTTTGATTCATGCGTTCATCTTTCCCTGAACTCTGGGGCCTTTAAGGGGTATGGAGTTTCCACATGATCCCTAACATTTTCACCAGCTCTTGGATTACAGCAGCCTTGAAGGCTGGGCCATTGTCACTTCTAATAGACAGCAGCAGGCCATGTCAGGGAATGATTTCTCTAAGAAAAGCCTTTAGTCACTTCTCTTGCCTTTTCGGTGCAAGTGGGGAAACCTTCGACCCAGCCTGAAAAGGTGCATATCATCACTAACAGTTATTTTTCCCCCACGACTTGGTTTCACTTCTGTGAAGTCTACTGTGAGATCTTCAAAAGGGGCTGTCTGAGTGTGATGGATACCAGCCAGACCTGTAGAGGGTCGTTTTTGGCACAAACTTGGCACTCACTGCTGATGGTGGCACAGAGGGAAACTAGTCGGACTATGTAGTAGTATCTACCGGGTAAGGGTTCCAGTGCAATTTTTCCTAGGTGGGTGAGTTGGTGGTATGGCTGGACAAGGGCAAATGTGGCTCCTTTTGGGATGAAAATCCAGTTATCCCGGAGCAACCAAGTTCCTTCAGGGGTTTGGCTTCCCCCTTCTCTCTTGGCCCACTTGTGTTCTTCCCAGGTATAGTTTAGTTGATTAGTTTTTTTTCTTAAGAGGGACAGCTGCAGTGTCAATTCCAGGACTCATATTCCATGAGTTCCTTCAGCTGCTTGCCAAGCTGTTTTGTTGGCTAACCTGTTTCCTTGAGTGAACATATCCATTCCTTTTTGATGTCCATGGCAGTGATTGATGGTGGTTCTGTGAGTTTTCCAGATTGCTTCTAATAGCTGAAGGATTTCTTCTTTGTTTTTTATTTCTTTTCCTCCTGCAGTTAAGAGGACTTTTTCTTTATAAATCACCCTATGGATATGAATGGTAGTGAATGCATATTTAGAGTCAGTGTAAATATTCACTGCTTGCCCAGGAGCTAACTGCAGGGCTCAGACCAGTGCCCAGAGTTCTACTTGTTGTGCAGACCATCCTTGGAGTAGAGATGCTGTTTCCACCACCCACCCATTTGGTAGTGGTGACTGCATATCCAGCAAGCTTTTCCCCATTTTTAATGAGATTGCTCCGATCTCTAAATAGTGTCTGATCCGGGTTGACTGGTGTAAACTTCCTTGGTCACTTTAACACAATTACGCTCAGGAACGCTTTACTTGTCCAGCAAGAAAGTGGAAGGGTTTAGACTGTGCACCATTTCTATTGTCACTCTAGGGTTTTCAAAGAGTAAACCTTGGTAATGTGTGAGCCAGGGATTAGATATCCACTGGTGCTCCTGTGAGTTCATTAGGGCAGTGACTGCATGTGGCACCATATCATGAATAGATTGTCTGAGGGTTAATTTGTTGGCTTTTTTGATGAGGGTTATGGTTGCCACCAGGGCTTTCAGGCAGGGTGGCCACCCTGCAGCCACAGATTCTAGCTGCTTGGAGAGGTAAGTGATAGGCCTTTGCCAGGGGCCAACAGTTTGTGTGAGGAGCCCCCGTGCTACTTTGTTCTTTTCATTCATGAACAGGTTAAAGTTTTGAGTTACATCTGGGAGTCCCAAGGCAGGGGCGTGGCCAAGTTGTCTTTTGATGTTTTGAAAGGCCCCCCGTTGAGCTTCTCCCCAGGCAATGTATTCTTTATCTGCACCTGCCAGAACTTCATAAAGAGGTTTGGCCATGGCTGCAAACCTGGGAATCCAGATGCGACAGAACTCTGCAGCCCCGAGGAACTCACAAAGTTTACTTTTCGTGGTGGGGGTAGGGATGGTGAAGATCATTTTTTTTTTTCAGTCTGTTCCGGTCATCTGGTACCCTTGTGTGATGCTAAACCCCAGGTACTTGACTTGCTGTTTACATATTTGGGCTTTTCTCCAAGTAACTTTGTATCCAGTCTGTGCTAAAAGTTGCAGGAGAGTCTGGGTCCCTTTCCAGCAGAACACTTCCATCTCACTGGCAAGTAGGGGGTCATCCACATATTGTAAAAGGGCACACCTGCAGTCTTCCTGGGGATAGGTGGCTAGATCTGCTGCCAAGTCTTCTCCAAAAAGGGTAGGGGAGTTTTTGAAGCATTGTGGGAGCTGAGTCCAGGTTAGCTGAGTTTTCTGCTGGGTTCTGGGATCTTCCCACACAATGGCAAACAGAGGTTGGCCTGGGGGGGGGGGAGAGCAGCTGCAGGCAGAGGAGGCATCTTTTAAGTCCAAACAAGTGAACCAAGCAGCTCTGAGTGGCAGCTGTCCCAGCAGAGTGTACTTGTTGGTAACAACCTGGTGCAAGGTGAGGGTGGCATTGTTAATGGATTATAGATATAAGAATGGTTGATATCCTGTCCTACCTGGCTTCTTTACTGGTAATAATGGGGTGTTCCAGGGTCACTGGCACTCAGTCAGGATCCCTTCTTTTCTCAAATGATCTATGTGTTCAATCATGCCCAATTGTGCTTTGTAGGGGATTGGATACTGCCTCTGCTGCACTGGGACCTATCCAGGCTTCAGGTCAATGATGATGGTTACAATGTTCCATGGCATTCCCGGTGGGTTTTTTCTGTCTAAACTGGGGGAAAAGTTCTAGCAGATTTACAGATTATGACTTGAATTTTCTTTCACATGATGCCTCCTTTTCTCACTTCGGGGTAAGGTGACAAAGAGAGTAAGGCTGATCTGAAGGCTTAAGGTTGCTGGGCCCCCCAGGTTTGAAGGTAATCTGGGTTCCCAATTTGGTTAAGAGGTGCCTACTAAGTAGGGGAACCAGACATTCAGGCAGGTACAGAAATTCATGAGTCACTTAATGGCCACCAAACTGACAAGTTCTCTACTGGCAAAAAGGCCATTGGCTTGACTGGTCTCCAGTCACTCCTATGATGTTAGCAGTTTTTCCGCTAGAGGGGACGATAGGGGTTGTGACCACAGAATATTCAGTGCCAGTGTCTACCATGAAAGTTATTGACTGGCCCCCAACTTGTAGTTTGACCATGGGCTCCTGGTGGCCAAGTATCAGTGGGCCTGGTCACCCCTTTCAGATTCAAGTGCTGCCAGCCTGATCAGATGATCCTGTGGCTCAGATCGGTATTTTCCTTTGGGGCTGCTCCCTCCATGTGCCTGATTATTTGGGGGGACACTCATATTTCCAGTGTCCTCTTTATTTGCAGTAGGCACATTGTTCTCTGGACAGTGGCACCCTTTTGGTGCTTGTCCCCACTTTGTAAGGTGGCCCTCCTCATCTGGTGGGGTCAGGATTTCCCAAGCCTGGTGCCAAGAGGGAATCTTGATGTTTAATTCTCTTCTTGGCCTCTCATTCAGTGACTTTGTCTTGATTGATGAACACGTTATTGGTGACCTCAAGGAGCTGAGAGATACTCATTCCCGCAAACCCTTCTAATTTCCGGAGCTTTTTTTTAATGTCCGAAGCTCCTGTGCAACAAAGGTGGCATCCACCATTCTCTGGTTTTCTGGAGCTTCTGTGTCAAAAGAGCTTCTGGGCAGATTCTGAAGGCCTCACAGAGTTATTCATAGTTATCTCCAGGAGATTCTACAGGCTTTTGAATGACTAAAGTTGTCTTTGTCATGTCTGTTGGTAATTTTGCCCCTTCCTGGACCCCTCGAAAAAGCACTTCCCAATAATGCTGGGGTGCAGCCCGTCCCTGATCAGTGTTGAAGTCCCAGTTTGCTTGGGCATCTGTGCTGCCTCTTGTGCCCAAACCCCCAGATTTAAAATGCCAGCAGGGGCCAATTTTGGGCTTTTGTCAGAATCTGTCTCTCCTCCTTAATAAACAATGTCAGGAAAAGTTGTCAGCAGTCATCCCAAGTAGGACAATAGGTTTGGAAAATGGATTCCATGAGATCAATAAGCGCCTGGGGCTTTTCTGAGTAGGAGGGGTGTGGTGCTTCCAGTTTAAACGGTCTATACTTGTGAAGGTCTGGTAGCACATAACGGGCCTCCCAGATTGGATAGTTCCATCCTCACCTATCTAGGCTGGACCCTGTGTCTCGTGGAGAGGCATCTTTAATGCAGGTTGTGCTGAACAGAGCCTCCTTGCTATTGGGGTTCTAGGGCTTTCTCCAGAGTGGGCAAATGGTCCTGGAGGGACCAACAGTGTGGGTGTTTCCAGGAGATCCAACTGAACTTCTGTGCTAGGTGGAGAGGCTAGAGCAGCTGAAGAATGTGGCGGTGGTGATGGGGATGGTGGGTCCTTTTCCCAGGACCCCTGATGAATGACTGGCTTCCGGGGCCCCATCCCTGTGTAACCAAGACTCTGCTCTTTCTCTTTTTTCCAATACACAATCAAACCCAAGGGGGCAAAGTCTGGGCTATTTCTAACCAAGTGTCGAAGTAAGGAAACTGATCGTGGTGGCTGGGAGATCCCATGACAAAAAGCCACATTGTGCAGATCCTGGCTATATCCAGGTTCCCTTCCAAGAGCCAGTCATTGTTAAAAGTGGGCCGCTCTAATTCATATAAGGTTCAGAGGGAGCCATAATCTCCAGAAAAGTCTTCCTTGAAATTCTTAAGCATGCAGTTTAAGCAGAAGGTTTTGACTGTGATGAGCCCATAACCTGCATCATAATCACAAGAGAGACAAAGGAAGGGGTTTCCTCTTTAAAGGACACTCAGTTGCCCAACTTTCCACTTCTCTCATGAAAACTTCAGCTCATCTTAGCTAAGGCACCTTGGCAGAGTTCTGGGTGGGTCATTATGCTGTATGATGTAGCCATGGAAACTGGTTAGGGCCCACTCAGGCTCTGTAGCAAAGACTGTGGAGTCACAGACTGGAATAATAGAGGCAAGCCTCTGTCATCCTCACTTGCACACACATCACTCAGAAGTTACACAGTCCCTCCCACAAGGATTAACAGTGATAAGTTAACACCCTGAGTTGCTAATGCAACACAAATAAAAGAAGGCGTTGCCTCTTCTAAGGCCATTCAGATGCCCACCTGTCCACATCTCTCATGAGAACTTTGGCTCATCTTAGCTAAGGCACCCAGGCAGAGTTGGGTGGGCCGATATGCCAAATGATGTAGCCCCAGAAAACAGGTTAGGGCCAACTCAGGCTCCATAGCACAGGCTGTGGAGTCACACACTGGAACAATGTAGGCAAGTCTCTGCCATTCTCATTCACACACATAATCACTCAGAGATCATGCAGTCCCTCCCACAAGGGCTGCCCTATTCTGGGATCTTGATATTCAAGACTTTTGGAAGTGATCTCCCCTTCCATCTGGAGATGGGCGTGAATTAGGACTTGGCACCTGGGGCCTTACCTTCCTGGAATCTTCTGGCATTGTTCAGGCTGCCTCCCCACTGAGTCAGGCCAAGGTGTGGGGACACGGCCTTTGGGGATCACCTCAGGTGAAGGTCCCATTAAGAGGATGGGTGGCACTTAACTTGTTCATTTGGAAATTGCAGTCAGCCATGCCCACCAGCTCCAAGTCAGAGGTACAATGGGCCCACTCAGTTGTGTTTCCCAGCCAAAGCACCAAATGTTGTGGCAGGAAAAAACTTAGACTATGAGATACCCAAGAATGCACTCAGAGAGCTGAAAGAAGAAAATTTTTATTATGTGCAGGCCCTGAGGAGAATCCAGTCTTCCAAAATCTGAGCCCTGGCATTGGCTTTCACGGGGTTATATAGGTTTCTGTTTATTGGCTAGTGGGTTGCTGGACAAGGGGGCAAATTCCTGAAGCAAGTGGGCAGGAAAGGGTTACAGAAGCAGAGGTTTGAATTACCTTATCTTCCTAAAGCAGAGGGCCTCAGGGAGGAGAGGAGTAGAGTCATTAACTTTGTAGATTCCAGACAAAAGGGGGATGAGGGTGCTTATCTCCCTAAGTTGTGGATTCCATGGGAGAAAGGGAGAAGAGGTGGTTACCTTTCTAAAGCTGTGGGTTTCTGCAAA